>VMDR010036175.1:0-10559 GCA_007922815.1 Macrotus californicus | reverse complement strand
TGTAATTGAACAACAATAAAGTAATTAAAAAAAATTATTCCTGAGGTCATAAAAAAAGCCTAAATTGAAGTCAACTCCAGAATCCTAATATTGCTAATATATATATGTGTGTGTATATATATATATGTGTGTGTGTGTGTGTGTGTGTGTGTGTGTATTTTAACTGACCTCTTCTATCTTTAATGGCTTTCCTCACGCCAATATCTTGCCTAGAGGCTGGCATTGTCTAAACACTAAAACAGCATTAGGCTAATGAACTGATATTATTACTCTCTCTTTAATTTCTTTTCATTGTATTTTATGAGCATAAAGAATAATATAGTTTGATGAATAACATCAACCAGATTTCTGTTAGAATACAAACAGAATCGCGAACATAGGCTGCCTTTTCTTTCTACCTCAGATTGCATCTCATTGAAAGATTTTTCATTTGAATTTGTGTTTATTTCCAATGCACCTGAAAAATAGGTTCAATAACCTCTTTCCCTTCAGTTCAAAATGATGACTTCATTCCCAAGTTGTCTTAAAAGGATTAGTGCTCTCTCCTGTGAAACGTGTTTTGGAAGCATTCTGAAGCAAGGCACCATTTCTACTGCCAAGCTAGGCAGGGCACACGCGTGATTTCTCTCTGCAGCAGCACAGAACAAAGACCCAAAATATATTATTGGCTACCAGTGAAGTTTTAGCATCGAATTGCTACTACTGCAAAAAGGTTAGGCTGTGATGGCCAATAGATTATAGGTTTTTAACGACATTAAGGGAAAAATATAATTTAAACATGAGACTGTTGAGGCAGCAACACATACAAGGGCGGGGCAGAGTGAGTTGTCTGGTGCAGGTGCAGGAAACAAAGGAAAGCATCATCCCAAAGATTTTCTAGGAAAAATTATAACTAAAAGGTGGTTGCTTTTTATATCATCCTTTCCTGGCAATTCTTAATATGTCAGTAATAAAATACTACCTCCTCCCCAAAAAATCTGTTGGTTTTACTTTTAAACAATGCTGGGTCACTGTTGAGTTTTCATTATATATACAATGGTGTATACATAGGTATAATTGATTTATATATGTATATATTTAAATCGCATATACATATAATTTATTTATATATTTATATATGATAATATTTAGATATTTATTAGTATATACACTTGAATATTTTGAAATCATATGTACTGCTATCTATTTTGATACATTTATTTAAATTAAATATATATTTTTATTTATGTGTTTCTTAAATGAACACCTTTTATTATTTAATGTGCTAACGGCCATTGCACTCCATGTGGAGCTTGTCTTGGAGAACTGCTTGCCGTCGGCCCCCGGCACACAGCAGGCACTCACATACTCAACACCACACTGTTTGTTTTCAGGACAAGAAGAAAGTAACAGTTTGGTTTGAGTTCGCTCACTGTGGTCACAGGCCATGTCTCCAGCCTCTGTGGCATCACACACAGCAGAGTTTAAACAGTACATTAGACATAAGAAAGGATTGTACAACGATGGTAAAGATGAAGAAACAGAACTTGAATCACTTCCAGCCTGTCACTTGATATGACCATTTGGTATTTTATGTGTGTTTAAAATTCAAAGCAGCGAACGTATGAATTTGAGGTGTTAGGTATTTATGGGTAAGCCAAACTTTTAGTACATAGGTGAACATATTTGTTGTAATTCAGGTTGCTATCTGAATTCAAATCCATACATTGTTTTACTTACAATACACTCAAAATTATTCTAGAATTTGATAAGGCAGACTCCGTAAATCTATGCTAGCTCCACTAATACATAGGAAATGCAAGTGCCCAATCATTCTTGACATATCTTTAAATTATGTAAAGAGACTTTTTGTTGCTAATTCTGTAATTTTCTGATTAATTCACCTTTCTGCAATATTTTTAAGTTAAACTAATTGAAAAACTTGAAAATTATCTTGGACACCATGGTAAACAGCTATCAAAAAATGCCTGGCATGACTATAATCCTCTCCTCTGGAAATCGATTGTTGACATCACAATACAGAGGCTGGAGTAGCAGCTACACAGTAAAGGGTGTTCAATGCTGCAAGAACCTACTCTAAATAACAAACCTCAAAATTACAAAGAAAAATGAACTGAAAATCATAGCTTTAGAAAGGGAGATACATAAAATTCCAACACTCACTAAAGAATGTTTAATAATAATGTATTTCTTATTCCATTCCTTTTGTATTATATTTATCAATGCTTATTATCAAAACATTTATGTTCAAGTACTGCATTCTTAACCTCTTTATAATGGCTGTATTAACACATCTTTCCAACTTCTGGCCCCAGTCTTTCCAATCCCTTCCTCAGGAGGCAATAATAAATACCCTCACACCTACCACTGCGAGGCAGCTGTAGTTACCACTTCCCTGTGGCAAATTTTCTCTGCCCTGCATTCCAAATTTGTTATTTATCAGATATCCACTAAGTCCTGCTTCTTAAATCTTAAATTGATGGAATCTTGGCTTTTGATGGATATTGACCTCCGTTATTCTCTTTACTCTGACTCTGATACTTGCTTACTGCTGATTGTGGCACCTGGGAAATCATACTCCTGAAAACTTTCACTATCCTCAAGGGTTTAGACGTATTACTTACTGTGATCTTTGGCCACAGCTACTTCCCAGTTACTTTCTCAGTTGCTGTTACATTCTCAGATCCCGGCAGTCGTGAAGTAACTCACACTTACTGATATCAACACATGTCTACCCAGCGTGCCATTGTTACCTTAGAATCATTTTTGAAAGCACAACACTTGGGAGACTAAAGGTTTTTGAGTAAGCGTTGGCTTTATTGTATAATTATACCTATACAATGGCTTTATTAAAACTATGTTTAAAAATAAAATTCCAATAATAATATCCTATTAAAATGAAAAATCTGGGGCCAATGAAAAACTGGCAAGAGATGTCATCTGAGGTTACAACAGATAAAATGGGGTAAAGGGTTTTCACAGCTTCCTTTGGCTTACAGAAAGCATTTTTAGATTAGTTGTCATTAGTTAGATGGATTGATTATTTGACCTCTATCTTCACTGGCAATTTACCTTATAGATAGCCAGCCAACACATGGGGATTCATTTACAATGGACCTTTTAAACAGATCCATAATTGTAGCTTCATTAAATTTCTGTTTTTTCCTGATACGTGCTTTGGCTTATTAAAATGTATAATTTTCAAGTTCCTTATTTATGGAGAAGTTCTTTGCTAGTTGTTTGGCATGTTAAAATATAGAATCTCCAAGTTCAATATAGAGAACACCATAAAAAAGTTGATATAGATAATTTTACATTGAGAAAGAATGAGTTGCTTCAGCAAAATCTTCCAGAGTATCAAAGACAATTTTGGGGAGGGAAAACTATTATTAGATAAGGAAGTTCATTTGGGTGAGGTTCAATCCACAGAGCTAAAAATACTAATTAGACATCCTTGGCAGATGCTAACGAATAATTTTTTAAAACAAACTTTTGATTTTTTAAGAGGTAAATGACTTTTTTCTAAAATACTTGCAAGCCAGAGAGGGCAACCAAAAGTCAGATAATTATATATTGGCTCCAGCCTTATATTAAATCAGCAGCCTCAGTAGGAAAGGAACAAGGAAGAGAAACCAGGGAGGTGCACAGACCCAGGGCAATGATCTGTCCAAACACCAGATTTAGAACTTAACATTCAAAACAGCAAGTTAAATTCTCCAGCTGTGCCAAGAGTTATTCCCTCAAGAAAAATGGAAAACAGTGCTTTCCCAGTTGTCCATCTGACAGATTCTTCCAATAATAATGGCAAGTAATTTGCATGTAATCTAAGCCATCTTTAATTAAATTGTTACCTCATTCACTCCCTTAAAGACCCACTAGTTTCTCCAAACAGATGTGACATAATTACCAGCTCCAAAGGATTCCTTTCAACTGAGCCAACTGTATTTTCCCTCCTCTCTTTCTTGGATGCTAAAATTTCCAGTGGTCCCTTGGAAATGAGAAAAGTTAATCTCACTGAACAATTTGACAACTTCAAAAACTTGTTGCCATCACATCTAGCAAAACAGGATATATTTTATGAAGCATTTCACCTGGTTTCATAGTAATGAGAAATTCACTGGTGCAAAGATTTCAGAGGCTTATAAATTTATATTAGAAACAAACACTAAACAGACTAATTGGCTACATTCCTCCTATTCGTCTACTCCTTCCCTCCACTAACTGGAGAAGAACATGAACATTTGATTGTTGCTTTATTCACTGACTGCATTAATTCAAACTGTTTCTGGAGAAGTAACCAAAACCAACATCCATTCCCTGCATCCCAGCCTATGTTTCCCAACCAGTCACATGGGGTTGACATGGAGCAAGGCGCTGAGGCTCAGGTTTGCTCTCTGCTCAGTGACAGAGGAGGCACAAGACTGCAGGAAGTACAGTGGACTGGGGAACCATTGTTGGAAGCCCATGGCAAGAAAATTGCCATTGGTCCTCCTTGAGAAAAGTCTTGTTTCTTTATCACAATAAGAACTACCCAATGTCCATCTTCTCGAAAGAAAAGATACAAAAGAGCCACTTCTCAGGGCCACCCTGGCAATATCAGAAAATTCACAGGTGTTCAGTGTTTTTTAGAAAGCAAGTATTTTAGAGGACACCCAGGTGGTTTTACTTTGCTTTGTTTTGTTTTTCTGGTGGTTACACCGTGCTTTTATGGTGAGGTCAGAGGAAAATCTATGAGAAACAGGAGAGGAAGAAAACAAGAACAGAAAAAGAGGAGAAAGGGGTGCTGGGGCATGCTCACCTATTGTTTTTTAATTATGTGGGTTTCAGGTATGACCCCCAAACACCCTGTGGACCAGGTTACAACTAAATTAAAACTTAAAAGGAATCCCACTTTTGACTATTTCTCCAAAACCACTTCCCAGTGTTGTTTGTATTACTTTTGGTATTTCTAGACCCACGGGAGCCTTGCATGTGTCTGTCCACTTACAAGTTAGGTGTGGCTTGCTTTGGCCAAGGAAATGTCAGCTGAAGTGACCTGTGTCACCTGTAGAAGGAAACTTTAAAATCAGTACATAATTTGTCACTTGCCCTTTTCTTGTGCCACAGCAATTGGCAACACAGCAAATGGTGGCCACTTCCATCACATGGACCTCAGGCAGAAGAGGATACTGTCCAGCCCGGGCCATGAATCATCCTTCATCTAGCATATCCATACTACCTACACTTTCTGCCTGTTCGTCACTTGGTAAGCTGTGTGGGTAATCAGATCAGGTAGGAGACAGGGAGGGAGGGAGGGACGGAGGGAGGAAAAGAGACCACATTCACATACAACTTTTGTTACAGTATATTGTTGTATTTTATTACTACTTGTCAATCTCTCATTGTGCCTAACTTATAAATTAAACTTTATCACAGGTATGTGTGTACAGGAAAAAACATCATTCGCATAGGGTTCATGACTATTGGCAGTTTCAGGCATCACTGGGGTCTCGTGAGCATATTTCTAGTGGAGAAGGGCGGACTACTCCGCAATGGTGCTCCACTGAGAAACATGCATTTTATATCAGGCTTGTTTTTTTGTCAATACCCAATTAAAACCGTGCCTTCCATGCTAAATCTTTATGCCCCTGGACTTTTCTCTATCCCTGCCCCAACCCTAGAGATGTCAAAAGCATCAGACTGGGTAGTGCAGAAAAAATGGAAAGACGGGGTAGAAGGAGTGCCAAAGCTGGGCACATTACTTTCGCCCCTGCAAGCTTACAAGTGAGGTAATTTACCAGTTAGTTGAGTAAATAAAAGTTTTATGTGTGACTTTCCTAGAATTAAAGATTTTTATATTATATTTAAAAGAGAAATATACTCCCATGATTCAAAATTCAAAAGTAAAACCAAAGTATTCGACAAATGTCTTCCTCTAAACCCTGATCCTATCAACCTAGGTAATAACCCCCAATTCCTAAACTTTATTTTTCTACACTAATCTATGCTTCCAGAGATTTTTAGATGAATGTACAAGAAATACAAATAATATATCTTTAATAGTAGCATACTATATATTCTGTCATACCTTTAAATATCTTTTTTAAAAACACTATTTGTAAATATGTGATATATAAATCAGTGTGATTTTTCAGGGAAAGGGCAAAATAAATGGATAGAAGTTGATTAAAAGTTTGTGAGATCAGAAATAAAGTAACTTTCTTTTCTCTCTGTATTCACACAAGAAATGGTCCATGTGTAGCGTTCAATAGAGGGGGGGAAAAGGAAAAAAGACAAACACTGGTATTTTTTGAAGAGTTACTCTGTATGGCTCACGTACACTCATGCACCAGGTAAGAGGGTGTCAGCTAACCATTCAGGTGAGAGAGACGTGGAATGAGTTGGAGGGAGAGGCAATGTCCAGGAGGAGAGGATGGTAAATTCTGTGTAGGAGGAGGGGAGGCATCCTGCCCAGAAACCCAGGGAAAGAAAAAAACATGTGTAGCATCTCTAAGAAACAGAGGAAATAGCCAGTCCGAGTGGCCACCAGCCTTTGTTAGAAACTGGAATGCCACTTTAACAAGTTTGGACACATTGTACTGTTGAAGGTGTGTCGGAGGAAACGCTTGACCAGATTGGCGGTTACAGAGATTACTTACTAGTATTCTACTATTACCGGGTTTTTTTGTGGTTCACTAGCCGGAGTGCCTTCCCCTCTAGAAGCTAATTCAACCTTCCTATTAACCTCTAAGGTGGGTCTCATTTTGTTCTTGTCCAGATGATGGTGAACTCAAGTGCCAAGATTCCACAGCACGTAGCTCGCCCATGGCAGGATCACGTACTCCCTCGGTTCAGCTGAGCCCAGGACTGTTGAAGAAAGGTGATTAGCTGGCATAGAATAGATCGGAAGATTAAAGCTGCCTGAGGCTTACGGATTTTCTGTAACGTGGGGAAAGGAGATGGGAAAACATGAGACAGAGGAGTAGTAGAAAATTAAACAAATTTTGAAAATGCATTCTCTCTAGGAATTAGCAGCAAAATGGCAAAAATCTTGTCTGGGATTGGGGTTTTGTGCCACTATCCTACCAGCAAATAATCTAAGAATTCTGCAAAGATGCACAAAAAATCAAAATATTTTCTCCAGTGGTTGGAGATTAGCACTTGGCAAACTGCTTAGAACCAATAATGGAGTTACTACTAACCAGTCAGCAGAACTTCAAACATTTTCTTATCTGTGAGGGTGCAGTTGCTTAAAGAATAACTAGAAGTTGAAAATGTTCAATGGATAAATGCACTTAGGTATGAAAAAACTGTACTTAAATGTAAATCATGTGCCAGAAAATAAATAAGCATTTCATTTCTTCCAAACAAGGACATATGTATATTCATAACCCTGCAAATAATATAAGATTTCAAATGATAAACACGTCCATATGCCTTGTCAACTGAAAGATGTGAAAAATTAATTTTCAGAAAAATGTATGGCTATTAATATCAATTTATCATGTTCTGTAGCAGTGCTGACAAGAATAATAAAAGATTTAAATGTCAGAATAGTTCAAGTATTTTTCCTTTATGGAATGCTTTAATAATATATTTTTATTTTCTTTAAAGATTTTATTTATTTATTTTTAGACAGAGGGGAAGGGAGGGAGAAGGAGAGGGAGAGAAATATCAATGTGTGGTTACCTCTTGAGCACTCCTACAGGGGACCTGGCCTGCAACCCAGGCATGTGCCTTGACTGGGAATTGAACCGATGACCCTTTGGTTAGCAGTCCAGCGCTCAATCCACTGAGCCACACCAGTCAGGGCATAATAATATATTTTTAATAGTTAGACTATCTTTAGAGCCTACCCATAGAACATTGTTAATTTTAGTTTTAAGTTTACATAACTTTTCTAATGCAGTTGTCATTATAAATATTAAATATGAAAAATTATCTTAGTAATAAAAAGATGTATAAGTTAAATACATTCAACAAATGAAGTAAAGCCATGGAATATGTTATTGCTTTATTTGTTTGATTATTTATTTATTGGAATCACATTCCCCATACCTTAAAAAAAAAGTACCAACCTTAGGAGAAATAAAACAGGCATAATAGAAACAAGAAGAAGCCCAAAGTATGCATATTTTTTTCCAAAACAAATGGTGGCATATGTTATACACTGCTACACTTTTTAATAGTTTTCTAAAAAGAGACTATTTGTAAATATATGCTAAGACCTTAAGACTGCACATTGTCCAGCAAAAGCCACTAATTCAGGGGAACTTGACTCCACAAAAGGGTTACACAGCAGGCCAAGCCCCTGGCATGAGGATGTTGCCTATGGCCTGCTGCATGGAATTTATCAGTGGTTAGCATGTCAGTTCACCCAGCCTGAAAATCCGGCATGCTCAGTGTCGCTGTCCGGCCTTTCCGGGTGGACCACCAAGCTGGCGGAGGCTTCTCTGCAGAGGCAGCCTCAAGAGGCGGGACAGAGCTCAGCAAGTCCTCAGAGAGGGAGGCACAGTGGTGGTGACCAGGACAGAGCCCACTGCTTCCAAGGCAAAGGGCACATCTGCATCTTCATTTGTCCAAGGAGCACATGCTGAGTGCCTGCTGTGTCTCGGACCCTGTGATAGTCCCCTGGGAATGCTGGTGTGCAAGGCACCCTCCAAAAGTCTCTCCCAGGCTGGCATGGCCCTTGAGGAGGGAGGTTACCAGGCAAATAAGAGAAGAAATGAATTTGGGGTTAGAAATTGTGCCAAATGATTTGGTTTGGCACAGGTTGGTTTTTGTTGTGGAAAGGCATTCTCTGCCCCAGGCCATGAGTGGAACAAGGCCGTGGTCTGGTGGGCCCAGGCTACCACAATGCACTTTTCTAGTGCAGGTGGCAGAGAAGGAGGGAGGGTGACCGAGACCACTCTCAGGTGGACCAATGGGTATCTGGAGTGGGTGAGTCATTAGGGTATCTCAGAAATCTTAAAAAGAGAACATATATCATGACTAGCTAGGCCGGGCGCTAAGGGCAAGAAACAGAGAAAACGCTTCTTGACTAGTCTTTCATGCTACATGAGGAAACAGTGATACATTTTATGCATATTTCATAGAACTAATGCAAATGTAAGTACAGCTACAAATAGAAGCACCAAAGGCCAAGATTTCGGGAGTGCTTGCAATGCTCCAGGCACAGTCGCCAACTGCTTCGGGCGTGATCTGGTTTAAGTCTCCCAATCACCCCACCAGGAATTCAGGGCCTGTGTCTCAAATTCTGTGTTACGGAGGAGAAAACTAAGTGTTAAGGAAGTTAAGCCACTTGCTCAAGGTCATAAAAATACTAAGAGTGACTCCAGGACTTGGATTCAGGCAAGAAGACGTCTGAGCATGGACTGGTAATCACTGATAATAGATGTGTAATGAAGATGAGGAACAGAGATTTGGTAAAAGTTTTCTTTACTAAATTACAAGAAAAAACCATTTAAAGACAGTGTGAACTATTTGTACACATAGGGCACTCTAAGGTACAACTTCTGTGATCCCTATAATTTTGTGATTCCTGCTGGTATTGCTCATATCACAATGGGTCCTTCTAGGATCTAGATTGAAAGCAAAGATGTCAACACTTTAGGCAGGACCAGTTTCTCATATCCCTTAAATATCCTTACAGTCCTGAGACTAGAATAGTATATGGATTCCACACCAAAACATCAGTTGTATTGGTTGCAAAATACTTGAATTCTCAAACAAAACAATCAATTTGCATAGAAAGAAAGAGATTTTAAGGTCTGCGTACTTCTTTAGACTATGCTTTTTCTTTAGCTACTTTGTACTTCATGGACGGATTTTTATAGATGTTTCCAATAAGTAACCTTTTCCTAAGTTAATAGGCTGCTAAAAATAATCACTGGAATCCATGATAATCACTGTATCCAGCTCAATTGTGCCATGCAATTGTTTCTGATTTCCTTCAGTACATTTCATACATCATGATTATGATTTTTGTTAAAGATATTATCTGCAGGTTATTTCCAAAAAGTATGTGACTGAACTGTCCACCTAATACCTAACCAACTCTAAGTTCAGGGGCGCAGGGCCATTTTTCATTGTATTCCTACCCCCTAACTCAGTGCTCAGCACATATTAAGCACTTAAAATATATCTGTTGAATGAATTAATGAAAGATGCCAGTAAAGAGAAACACTTTGTGAATCACATAGAAATCACCACAAATATTTACCTTTATGTGAGTTTCCGGTTTTTATTAAAATGTAGCAAATTAACATACTAATTCCCTCACTACAAATGTAGGTGAGTTAGTTACATCCTTTAAAATATTTTAATACAGTGGACTTTGGAGGGAAAATATTAGCACACATACTAAGAATACAAGATTATACGACTTTAAGTAACAACAAAAAATACCTTAAGTTTTGTGGACCAGTTTAGAAATAAGATTCTCTGCTATATGACCTTCTTTAGCCTCTCTTCTTTGAATGCCTGATACAAAGTATTGGCACTGATTCTGTATATCCTTCTGGCTTCCTAATGCCAACAGCAACAAAAAATACATAACTTCCCCCAATGTAACTCCTGCT
>VMDR010036174.1:0-10557 GCA_007922815.1 Macrotus californicus | reverse complement strand
GAAAAGAGCAGGTCTCAGGGGAGGGGGAAATAGAAAGGCATGCAGACTACTGATATTTTCTGATATTTTAATTTCCTTCTTTTCAGTCACTTTTACAGACAAGAAGATCTGTGGCTTTTATGTGAAAATAAAGTTATTTTTAAGTACAGAGAAAAAAATGAATGCATCTTCTGGACGAAGTTCATAGTTGAGTCAATGGATCACTGCTTAGAGCATTGTAAGATGTCAGGATAACATGTGAATTTCTCTGCCTCCTGAATCTGAATGAGGCTGAGGGCTGAGAATCTGAACCTCACCACCTTTCAGTCAGTTCTGGTGACTCTTAAGATTAAGGACTACTATACCCTGATGGATAGTTTCCCTACTGTTTTGTCATGGAGCCCTGATGTATGTGTGTTTGCTTTTTTATTTCTTTATTTACAAATTATAAACATGGATGACTATTCTAATGTATTGTGTGCATTATAAAACCTTCAAAAAAGGAAATTTTAAAAGGAGGGAAAACCACATACATCAAAGTTCCTCTTTGAGCTTCCCGTGCCACATTTTGGGTGAGAAGATGAAGACAGTTCGGGCTGATGATGTGTCAGCTCCACGGAATTTTTCTCTTTGGCCCAATGTCGGCAAGTGCCTTCGGCTCTTTGGTTAGAATTCAGTTCATCAAGCTCCTTGATAACTAATATGAGTAGATATGTGAAGAATCTTGACAATGAATAGGAGTAGATATTTACTGTGAAAACTAATAGGAGTCGGTGTTTGAAGAATCTGTTAACGTTGGGGTCTGTATGCATGTATCCCGCTGACAGTTCTGTGGTGGAGCCTGTGGCTGAAAGTGCTGCCGGTCTGCTCGGTGCTGAGCAGGGGTCAGCCTTCGCGTGGCCTGTGGAAAGCAGCAGAGCTGCAGTGCGGCAGAGGGACAGTCTTTGGGGGACACGGCAGCACAGCCTGGTGGCATTGGGGGCAGCTCTGGAGCCAGATGTCCTGTGTTTAATGCCAGCTGAGTTGCTCTGTGACCTTGGGCTTCTTGCTGAAGCTCTTTGTGCCTCAGTCTCCTCACTTCTCATTACACGGTAATGTCAGCACACCTGCCGCTGAGGGTGGCGGTGTTAAGTGGGGCTGACCCATGTGAAGAGTGGTGTCCACATCTGAGTCATGCTCTGGGAGTGTCAGCCCCTCAAGGGGGTGGCAGGCACAAGGGATGTGGAGAGCCTCGTTGGTGCCGCACGGGGGCAGAGGGCTCAGGAACCTGCCTTTTCTTTTGTGACACTGAGCATTCTAGAAATCTACATCTTCGTTTGGCTTTCTTCCACATAGAGAAGATAACATTATTATGTTGAGCAAACTCAAAAAGAGTTAGGAGGCTTTGCTACAAATAAATGGTAGGTATTTATTCAGGAGTCTTAGAGTATGTAAATTGAAAACAGCCAGGCCAAAACACAGAAGAAGTGTTCCAAAGAAGAAAGAAAAGTTAATAGTTCTTACAGCAAAAACTGCATTCTTGAGAATTATCAGTCCTGCGTTCTTAGCCCTAGGATGTTTATCAGTTGATGACAGGTGGTCCAGAAGATGAGTACCAGGAGGTCTGGTCAAGTCCCAGGGGTCAGGATAATGGATGTCATGTGGCTGTATATGTGAGTCCTTCAGGGAGTAATTAGGGGACCACCGGGGTTTTCAAATGTATATCCAGGCATTGCCACAGGACTGGAAAGTTAAAAAAAGTTTGAGTTTCCAAGTTAGTTAGAACAAGAATGAGTCTTTCTCATGCCTTAATCTTCATAATATTAATTATTACAGCAGCTTGGTTATGTGACTCCATTTTATATATTCTCTATCTTTTAGTATATTTTATATACTCTCAACTAAATAGAAATATTGAGAATTAAGAAGCACAAGAGTGAGCAAACAGGGGGACTCTATGTGGTTGTCTTTGAAAGATTATATAAAAATACTAATTTTGAGCCCTGGCTGTGTGGCTCAGTGGATTGAGTGTCGGCCTGCAAACCAAAGGGTCACTGGTTCAATTCCCAGTCAGGGCACATGCCTGGGTTACAGGCCAGGTATCCAATAGGGGGTGTGTGAGAGGCAACCACACATTGATGTTTCTCTCCCTCTCTTTCTCCTTCCCTTCTTCTCTCCGAAAATAAATCAATAAAATCTTTAAAAAATACTAATTTTGATTGTTACTGAACAGAAAGAGTCCATCCACCTGGTGTTAGCACAGAAAACACTGGACAGTGAGAAGTACTGTCTGCTGAACTGGACATCTACAGGGAACCAAGACTGTGCAGGAGAAAGAACTAGGGCTGGGGACTCAGTAAAGTTTGTCCTCCTGCCAAACAAACAAACAAACAAACAAACGCCTATTTTATTATGAGTAGCCCCATCCAGAACAGGAAACTAATTCTCAAAAGCCTGAACTCACCAATGGTGTGTAGGTTATGCATTATATAGGGCAAAATTACAAGACACACGGTGGGTTAGGGGGTTCAGGGTTGTGCTGGAAGCTGATTGGTCAGAGGTGAGGTAAGGGTAATGAATCATTTCTTCAGGTGATTTCTAGGGCCAAGATTTAAAGCTAAATTTAATCAGTCTTAAAGAACCCTCAGTTCCAATATTTTAATTGATAGTTGTCACTAATTCAGGTAAGCAATGAGGAAAAATTTCCTCTACGCTCCAAGGTTTTTCAGGCTATTTTAGCAGAACAAAGTTTAATGACACGTGTACCTCCTGTACACTTGAAAACTGAGTAACTCACCAGAACGGCAGAAGCCATCACCTTAAACACCATCTTCAGCTAAAGACAAAAGATGTAGGTAGGGTCTGTGACGGGAAGTGACCAGGCAGAGCACAGTAGAGATAGTGGAGGCAGTGCTGCTGCGGTGAGGCAGACACCCTTACAGGTGGAGGTGTCTTCTACGAAGGGTAATTGTATTTGGTTTCCAGGGCTCTCCCGTGTCTGCTGTTTCTTAAAATTAACCAGCCTAAAACAATATTTAAAGGCTTATTTTGGTTTGGCCAACTCTGCTCCCCTTCAGCATGAATTAACAAACAGAATAAATTATGACATTTTGAAAAATAACAGTATTTTCACTTTTACATGGGAACCTTAAATTAGTGTAACTAGGCTAGCTGTTCCTAGATGGCTTCAGAAAATGCAGCGAGGTGCATGGCATAGGGCTGAGGTGTGGCCTGCCTGGGGGTGGGCGCTGGGTTTACCATTTGCTGTTGTGAGTGGAAAAGTGGGGCTGTGCAGCAAAGCTGACAAGCTCAGTGAGTCGGTATCCACACAGGATGGGCTGATCATACATTCCTAACTGGGCAGGTCATGGTGGGCAGTCACCATCTTGCCCTACAGATTTCTTAGTAGAAGGTTAATCTTTGCCCTAAGTGAGCCCTGTCCATTGTTTTTGTGCATCTACAGTAACAGACCCTTAGAATGCCAGTATTTCCTCTAGAGCCTTTGGAGGCATTACCACCTGCACCCGGGCTCTACGATCTCCAAACTCCCCATTGTTGTCTTGTTGCCCCATACCATCCCTACTTACTGTAAACGTTAAATGTTAGCTACTCTGTATCTACCAATATAAAATAAGCACATACCTCTCCTTTTAGGTTATTTTCCAGTCCCAGAGACTTCCCCACTTTGCTGTAAATCGCCTCCTTAACATACTACCAATGGATTTCACGTAATCTTCGGTATGTTTTTTCCTTTGATTCTAAATGTATTTTTAAAATATCTGCAGTAGTGCCATTCTTCAGGGCATACTCTCAATCCTTGGAAATTGGGCTTCTGGGCAAGTCTTCAGTATTTTTGGCTCAAATAAACACTGACAAAGTTTTCTATAGGTTTGGACTTTCTTCTTCCATTGACATTGTTCACGGGGCCTTGGAGAGCTATGATTTTTTTAAGTCTCACTTCACTCTCATACAAAACGGGAAGAGGCAAGCAGACCTTAGCAACAACAAGAAGCTGGACAAGCAAGGGGGCATGATGAATGAGGTTGGACAGGAAAGGTCTTTCACTGTGGTCAGCCCAGTCCCCTGATAAAGGGATAGTATTTAAAGAGAAGCTGACAAAGGGACACCTGAGTGCTGTCCCAGGCTGGGGGCCAAGCAAAGAGGCCTATGGGGAGGGAAGAATCTTTGCAAAAGTTAAGACAAAGCAGAGGGTAAGAAATAGGCAGTGGGAACCCTTGGTCAATTGTTCTGAGGATAAGTGAAATTATCCATGCTATAACTTACCAAGATTTCTGCATATTAGCAAAGAATACTGTTTGTTTGTTTTTTAATTATAAATGTTTGATTACAAAGTACTTGAGTCTAGCTTTTTCTTTCTTTGGAGCAGATAATTTATTTTTTTAAAAGATTTTATTTATTTATTTTTAGAGAGAGGGGAAGAGAAGGAGAAAGAGGGAGAGAAACATCAATGTGTGGTTGCCTCTCATGCACCCCTTACTGGTGACCTGGCCTGCAACCCAGGCATTTGCCCTGACTGGGAATCAAATCAGTGACCCTTTGGTTTGCAGGCTGGCACTCAATCCACTGAGCTACACCAGCTATGGCAGAGCAGAATAATTTAGTCACATTGCCACAACAATGATAACATCCCATTCAGTGAGCATCTACTATGTTCAGGCCCAGTGCAGAAGCCAGCAGGGTCTCGGTGATGGAACCTCGGAAAGGGCATGGCATGGTAAGTTGTGTATTGATCATCTAGAATCATCCCTGAGGCATGATCACCCATGAGGCTCTGTGTCTGCTTCATGCAGATGAGGACATTCCTTGACACCAGGATTTCAGGAGAAGCATGTATAGAGGGACTGGGAGAGTTCACCTTAGAAATGTTACTGTGAGGCACCAATGAGACATTTGAAAACAGACATTTAGCAAGCTGGGCAGTGGTCTGGGCTGGAGATAAAGATATGAGAGTCATGAACATAATCATAGAAACCACAGCAGGGAAGGTCACCTGGAGACTATTTGACCAAAAACACAGTGTCTGAAGTCAGAACACTGACATTTCAAGTGCAGATACCGCCCTTTAAATGCAAGTCTGTCGCTGTGGTGATAGGTAAACATTTGTTCCTGCACATACGTGTATTTGACCAGCAATTACTAAGCACTTTCTACATGTAAAACACTGTTGGTTTCCAGGATAAAAAAACTAATGTTCTCCTCAAACAGCACACAGTCGAGACTAGTGATTCTCAACCATGGAAGTTGGCCCCTGGGGACACTTGGCAACGTCTGGAGATATTTTGGTTGTCACAACTGAGGAGCATTGGATAGGTAGAAGCGAAGGATGCTGCTGAACATCCTGCAGTGCACAGGACACCTCCCCCACCCCCGACAAAAAGTTATCTGGTCCCAGTGCGGAGGATGAGAAATCCTGACCTGCACTAAGACACAGCACGTGTACACACACAAAACTAAAACACCATTCCCTTCTGCAAACTGCATGTGGTGGCATTGTAATTTGTCAACATGGCTAAGCCAAACTGCATTCCCCAAAGTCCCCCTTTCTCTCTGTTTCCTGTTAGGAGGCAGCACAAGAGTGGTTCTGAGAGCTTTGTGGGGCAGAGCAAAGCAGCAGCACCTTGCAGCTCACACACATGTGGCCCACGTGCTGCCTCCCTGCACTGATGTCGGCCAGCGGCCGGGCCTGCAGCTCTCGCCTTCCTGAGTCTCCCTCAACCTCTCCAACCTCTGGGCCAGGGAGAGTGTTTTCAGCTCCATGCTCAAGGGCTCTGGCTTCTTCAGGACACCCATACCTCCAAAGCCACAGGCAGTAAGAAGGGACATGGCCTTCAGCTCATGCCTGTTCTCTCACACTTGACACCCACCTCCTCTGGCTAACACCTGCCCTGTGGACTGCCAGCTCCTGAACCAGACACGAAGGCCACAGTCTCTCAGAGACTGCTTAACAAGTTCCTGCAAATCCTTTACATCCATGTACATGTATATGTATATTTTCCATCTCTGAACTCTGACCAAAATGTTAGGTTACAGTCACGGTCAGCCTATTATTGTTTCTAACACGGGACAAAGTAACTTTCTAGAAAGGCAGATTTTCTTTTACCTTCCTGGGGCCCAATTAGTGGTCCTTTCCCATGAATTGTTCTAAACCCTGGACTTATTTTTTTCTTCCTCTTTCACCTCCTTCACCTCATCTCCCTTTGGTCCTATCTCACCTCTTAGATGGATACACTCCATAGACTACAATATGTGCTAGAGTTCTCTCTCCTGCATTTGCAGGTGTGTGCCAAGACATTCATGACTTGTTGACTAATTTGTGTGCACTTTATGTGGCCTTTATAGATCAACACAAAGTCCTCAGTCATATCTTGCTGCCACCTGAGTCTTTGTCTACTGAATAATTATGATGTCATAATTGGAATATTAATCTGTGTATGGTTTGTTAGTTTGTCTTTCTCTGTATATCTTCAGAGTCCTCATGCCTTCCTTAAGATGCTCAGAGCAGAGCTGACCTCAATTCCCAGGAGGCACCTACCAGGTGGGCCTTTGGCCTTGAGCTCATGAGCCGTAGAATGCTGAGGCAGAGGAGAAGTCCTACAACCTGCCCAGGTTAAAGCCCAGTGCCAGGTGCCCAAAGTCAGGAACTACATGCACTTATAGGAAATCCAGTTTAACCTTATGTTCAGGGAGCTGTGATGGTTCCATGAGATCAGTTTAGCTCCTTTTTCAATTTGTAGTTTAGATGCCTACTTCCTACTTTTTTTTGGTTACTCACTTTGGAAATCTTCCTACAGTTTATTTCAGGGCCAGGGACACTACGTTACTCAGTCTGAGGATGCAGGAGGAAGGGGAGTCATCTCTGGCCAACTCCAGTGATCAACAAATCTATGGATTGCCTCCTGTGTGCTAGTTCCTTTGTTAGGCACTGGGGTGCAGCCTCATGCCAGATACTGTCCTTTCCTTGTGATTTTGTCCTCCAAAATGTAGAGAAAAAAGGCATGTTAACAATAAAGCAATGCAAAGTTAGCAACTCACACATGTGAAGTTTCTGGACAGGTTTATTACCAACCTTGGGTGTGTGTGTAGGATGATCTACAAAGGAAGGGGCCCATTTGGCTATACCTGTTATTTCCTGCCTTTTCTTTTTGAGTTCTCTTATCCATGGTAAACCTTTATTCCCTATTTTTATGGTAATTAAATTTGAAAAATGAGTCTTTGTGTGAAAACTTTTCAAAGACATCTTTTACTTCTTTATTTATAAAATAATGAGGCTGGATTTGATGATGAATACAAACCTTCATTTCTAAAACCTGAGTCACTGGGTCAAGATGAAGGTGTGTTTCCTCACATAACCCCATAAAAATTACAACTAAACTACAGAACAACCATTACTCAGAACCATCAGAAATGGAGTTGATGGAGGTCCAAAAACTATGGACTAAAAAGTGCATTCATCCAGACTGGTAAGAGATGTGTAGATGTGGAGATATGGAGACATGGAATGGGATGGTCCCACACCCACATGTGGAGGATAAAAATTCAAAAGGGATATCTCAGGAGTGAGCGGGCCCAGCCCCACACGAGGCCCTCCAGCCCAGAGTTCCAGTGCCAGAATGATAAGCCCCATAACTTCTGGCTTTTACAGCCAGCAGTGTTTGAGTTGGTGAAAGGAACTGCAGGAGTACCAAGCAGTGCCTCTTAAAGGGCCCATATACAAACTCACTCAGACTCACTCCCTCTGAGCTCCAGATAGCAGCTTGAAAGGTACCAGTGACATACAGGGAGGAACTGAAGTGTCTGACATCACGGTGAGAGCTGGGAGACAGATTTCTCCCAGATGGAATGGTCAGAGGCCATTGTTCCTTTTCTGAGGATCCCCTCACTGGCCCTCAAACAGAGCCACAGAACCAGCAGATGGGTGTCATATTGAGGACTCCATCAATCTGGCTCACATGGTTTGCTCTGCCCTGGGGGATCCTTGAGGCTCTGCCCCACAAAACCTATGGCATACCCAAGCTGTTAACAGTGGCTTTTCCCTATGAACGGCTGGTCTCTGTTCAGGCTTTACAACTTCCTAAATCCTCTCAAACAAGCAACAACCAGCCTTAGTGAGCCCAGCCCCAATATCTTTTTCTAAGTGGCCCCAGGCCTGGAACTAGCAGCATCTAGCTTTGGAACACAGTTTGGTTATGCCTGGGAATCTCCAAGCCGAGTACAAGTAGCAGCTGTCTGCAGACTGCTTTGTAGCTCATGGTAGGTGGGTCTGTGCAAAACACAGATGGGGGCTGAACTTGGCCTGCACCACCTGGGAAACCCCAGAGAATGTGCACCCAATTGACAGCTATAGGCCATGTTGGAACATCACCACCCTGCCACTGCCCAGCTGATCCTCCACGGAGAGCAGAGGTTGATAGTCAGTGGTGAGAGCCAGTCCTTGCAGCTGACTGTCCTGGGTAAATCCTTCCCATTGGTCTGCCAATAGCAATCAAATCTCAACTACAAGAGGAGGGTTTATTCATCACACAAGGAGGGCACACCTTGAGTACGCAGCTCGGGTTATAGGGAAGGCTGTACCACTGGACTCTACTGACCTACTATATTAGGCCACACAACCTAGCCAGGGAGTCATAGCAGCTCTACCTAAAACATAGAAACAAACACAAAGAGACTGCCAACATGAGCAGACAAAGAAACATGGCCCAAATGGAAGAAAGATCAAAACTCTAGAAAAAGAACTAAACAAAATGGAGATAAGTAATGTATCAGATGCACAATTCAAAACACTGGTTACATGGATTCTCAAGGAACTTAGTGAATACCTCAACAACATAAAAAAGATCCAGGCAAAAATGAAGAATAGACTAATGGAAATAAAGAACAATTTACAGGGAATCAACAATAGAATGGATGAAGCTGAGAATCGAATCAATGATATGGAATACAAGGAAGCTAAAACAACCAATCAGAACAAGAAGAAAAAAGAACCCAAAAAACAAACCAAGGAGCCTCTGGGACAACTTCAAACATTCCAACATTCGCATCATAAGGGTGCCAAAACAGAAAGAGCAAGAAATTAGAAGTCTAATTGAAAAAATAATGAAAGAGACTTTCTCTAATTTGGTGAAGGAAGTAGGCATGCAAGTCCAGGAAGCACAGAGGGTCTCAAACATAATGGATACAAATAGGCCCACTCCAAGACTCATCATAATTAAAATGTCAAAGGTTAAAGATAAAGAGAGAATCTTAAAATCAGCAACAGAAATGCAACTAGTTACCTACAGGGCAGTTTCCATAAGACTGTCAGCTAATTTCTCTAAAGAAACTTTGTCAAGTAGAAGGAATTGGCAAGAAATAGTCCAAATCATGAAATGCAGGGACCTATAGCCAAGATTGCTCTGCCCAGCAAGGCTATCTCTTAGAATTGAAGGGCTGGTAAAGAGCTACCCAGACAAAAAAAAAAAACTAAAGAAATTCATCATCCCAAACCACTATTATATGAAATACTAAGGGGGCTTATTTAAGAAAAAGAAGATCAAAACTATGAACAATAAAACGGCAATAAACACATACCTATCAATAATTAAATCTAAAAAATAAACTAAGTAATCAAGCAGAACAGAGACAGAATCATGGATATGGAGAGCATTTTGATGGTTGCCAGATGGGATGGGGTTTTGAGGAAATGGGTGAAGAGGTGAGTGGATTAAGGAGTACAAGTAAGTAGTCACAAAATAGCCATGGGATGTAAAGTACAGCATAGGAAATGGAATAGCCAAAGAACTTATGTGAATGACCTATGGACATGAACAATGGTGTGGGGATTGCCTGAGGGAGTGGGGGTTGCTCACTGGGGGAGGCAATGGGGGAAAAATTGGGACAACTATAACAGCATAATCAATAAAATATAATTTAAAAGGAAAAAAATAAAAAAATAATATCTGAAACAGTGAAAATTCCTAAATAAGGAATTGATGCCTCTTACCCACATTCGTATTTCTTCATCAAAGAACTTAGGTCGGTGAATCAGTCCTAATGACCTGACATCTCTGAACCTCTAGAACATAATTACCTGTGTCATTCTTTAGGGTTTGGCATACACTACGTTGTGTTAATATTAATCATTAGCGTGTGAGTTCCCAATGGGCTCTGACTCCTTTTCATTCTTGATGCCTGCCAGTCTGTGGTCTGTCAATGGCTGCTCAAAGTGGCTGGTTTTTAGCATTCCCTGGTGAGCTTTAAAAACTAAGTAACAAACAAAAGATAGACTTCCATACCTCATGCCTCAGTTTTCAGATGCATTAGGTCTATGCTGGCGCTCAGGAATCATAGTTTTAGAATATTCTGATGATCAGCCCCGTTTAAGAACCAGTGGTCTTAACGCGTACATGACTGCCTTTCTTCCTTCTTCCCGTGAAGTGCCAGATTGGATCTGTGATCTCAGTTCTCGTGGTAGTGAGGGCAAACCCAAAAGACGTGTAACTCCTCCTGTCTTCAGCAGTGGTCCCCAGGGGCCGGCACTCGGTGGAGGCGGGGAATTGCCTTATTAATGACTATTAAACACCTAGTTGTCAGTGTGCCTAA
>VMDR010036173.1:0-10563 GCA_007922815.1 Macrotus californicus | reverse complement strand
GAGGGTGAGAAGGTACAGGGAATGAGAAGCATAAATGGTAGATAGAAGATAGACAGAGGGAGGTTAAGAATAGTATAGGAAATGTAGAAGCCAAAGAACTCATATATATGACCCATGGACATGAACTAAAGAGGGGGAGTGTGGGGGGAAGGGGTGTGCAGGGAGGGGGGTGGGGGGAGGAGATGGGACAACTGTAATAGTATAATCAATAAAATATATTAAAATTAAAAAATAAAATAAAATAAAATGCAGAGCTCTTTGAGCTTGGTGATGATACTGTTTCACAGTCGGCTTACTGCATTATTCTGAGAACAAGTTGTCATAAACATCAAAGTAACATGATAAGCTTTCTTCCTCTCTCTTTTCCAAAGAAGTACACAGTGGGATACATAAAATGTCAGAAATAATTAGACAAAATTGGACAATCCCACCAAGACACTAAAATATCTCCAGAGTTGAATACTTGCTATGAAACTATAAAATCTGGTTTGAAGGCTGCTTATTACAACAATATAATTTTTTAATGTAATGGTCCCAAAATTTTTAAAGCATGATATAATGTGAATATATGTTTTCAAATGTTAAAAAAGTCTTTTATATATAAATGTATATCATTTATAAAAAAGAATAAATATAAACAAGAAAAGATGGACTAAATTTGGTAATGTCTTCATCAGAAAGTGTTTTGGAACTTAAAAAAAGTATCTTTTGAGGAATAATGTAAAAATAAAGTTTAGGTTCAGAGAAGAAAAAGAAAATTATATCAAAATTGTGTAAAAAATTTCTGAATACCAAAATATTACCATGTTTTCCAGGAAAAAAAATATGGCTTTTCATGTATTAACCAGTAGCATACTGTTTTCCAGGAACCCTCCATTCAGGAGAAATGCTGTGGTGCTTCCCTCTACTCAACCAAAGTAGAACACAAGAGACTACATAGCTGAAGAAATTACAGCCTTCTTACAATGAGAGGCATTCAAGTCTAAGTAGTTTCCAGCTGAAGGAAAATAACCAACAGCTCCTCCACAGTGTAGACTGGAACAGGGAAAACATGAACATCACTAACTGTACTGCAGAAGCCAGCATGGCTGTGAGAGCCAAAACCATCACTGAGAAGATGCTCATTTCCATGACTCTGGTGATCATCACCACCCTGACCATGTTGCTAAACTTGGCCGTGATTATGGCCATCTGTACCACCAAGAAGCTTCACCAACCTGCCAACTACCTGATCTGTTCTCTGGCCGTGACAGACCTCCTGGTGGCAGTGCTAGTCATGCCTTTGAGTATCATGTACATTGTCATGGACAGCTGGAAGCTAGGGTACTTCATCTGCGAGGTGTGGCTGAGCGTGGACATGACCTGCTGCACCTGCTCCATCCTCCATCTCTGTGTGATTGCCCTGGACAGGTACTGGGCCATCACCAATGCTATTGAGTATGCCAGGAAGAGGACCGTCAAGAGGGCAGGACTGATGATCCTCACCGTCTGGACTATCTCTATCTTCATCTCCATGCCCCCTCTGTTCTGGAGAAGCCACCGCCAACTCAGCCTGCCCCCTAGTCAGTGTGCAATCCAGCATGATCATGTCATCTACACCATTTACTCCACTCTTGGGGCATTTTATATCCCCCTGACTTTGATACTGATTCTCTATTACCGCATTTACCACGCAGCCAAGAGCCTTTACCAGAAAAGAGGGTCAAGCCGGCACTTAAGCAACAGAAGCACAGATAGCCAAAATTCATTTGCAAATTGTAAACTTACACAGACTTTTTGTGTGTCTGACTTCTCCACTTCAGACCCTACCACAGAGTTTGAAAAGGTCCACACGTCCATCAGGATCCCCCCCTTTGACAGTGATCTAGATCACCCAGGAGAACGCCAGCAGATCTCTAGTACCAGGGAGCGCAAGGCAGCACGCATCCTGGGACTGATTTTGGGTGCATTCATTTTGTCATGGCTGCCGTTTTTCATCAAAGAGTTGATTGTAGGTCTGAGCATCTATACCGTGTCCTCTGAAGTGGCCGATTTTTTGACATGGCTTGGTTATGTTAATTCTCTGATCAACCCTCTGCTCTACACAAGTTTTAATGAAGACTTTAAGCTGGCTTTTAAAAAGCTCATTAGGTGCCGAGAACATACTTAGATTGTAAAAAAACAAAAGGTGTGATTTTGACCAGCCTCATGAATGGACAAGGGTAAGGGGTCCAACATCTTAATTCTTGAGCATAATTGGTTCAGGAGAGTTTGTAAGTACGTGTGGTCTTGTTTTTATGTTTGTTCTGTTTTGTTTGAGGCTTGTTATTTGATGTGCTGTTTGCTACTTTTGGTCTTGTTTGTGGTACATAATTTCAAATAAACATTATCATACAAAAACAGATATTTCACAGAAGTAATAATAAGGTGAACTAGTAAATACATTTTATTATTTTGGCCATTTCAGTTAACTCTGCAATAAAAGAATGCCAAAATAAATCTTCATTTGCAGAATTTTTTATTACTTATAAATCAAATGTCTGATAACTTGCCCTCGTGTGGCATTAAATTCAAGGTTACTGCTCCAAACACTTACAAATTCCAAAGGGTACTACATGACTACATCAAGCATTTAAAAAGTGGTGTGCTGCCATCTACTGCTTGAAGACATGAGCTAAAACCATTTACTGTGACTACATAGCTTACCCCTTTCAGGTGCAAATAGTACAGATGACATGCCTTTTCTATTCACAACTACATAAGCTTCCTCATTCTCTAAGAAGAACCTGGAATGAATACACTGGCACTTTCCTAGGTCTGTGATTATGAATATGAAACATAAGCAAATAAGAAATAATCTAAACTTACTGTGGTCAATGTGTAGCTATATTACCTGAAAGACACATGGGGTCTCCTCCCATTCTAAGTGTCCCAGCTAAGCCTCAAACACTCTCTCACTCTATCAGGATTAAGGCGAGAGTACATGTCAAATGTGAGGAACTTTTAAAGCAGCTAAATGGGGCACAGTGATTAAATAAAGGAACATATTACCTGAAGAACTTTGTTAGAGAATGTTACTCATTAAGTTACCAATTGTGCAATTGAAAAAGGAAATTAAAAGTTGAAAATCTGTTTACAGCAAAGGCCACCCATCAGGAAATGAGCATGGAATTGCGTCTCCTGAAATCTCTGTAGCACCCATGCCAGACTGTACCCTGGGGCCAGGAAGCTGCAGGTGGGACCCGAGGACACACTGTGGCCTGAATCAGCTTCCACTGGCCAGGAGTGACCACTGTAAGTGACGTGGAGGAGATCACCACTAAATCGAGAGTCATGACAGAAAGGACTGAAAGTTTGTAAATGTTTGTATACTCCTAAGGAAATGACTGTTTTAAACCTCTGCTCCTTATCTTTCACTCACAGCCCCTCCTCAGCTCTTCCTCCCACAGATAATTCCTTCTCTTTGTTTACTGAGAAGACATTGATTTGCCCCTCCCCACCTCTGTGTCTTAGCCATTAGGTCCACCCCCCTCTCATCTTCTCTTGCTCCTTTCTTTTCTCTCTCTCTTCACCTCCTCCTTTCTCCCTCCCACCCCTTCTCCCTCTACCCAATCTTCTTTAATCTAACCTATTAATTTACTCAAGTCTCATGGACACTAGACTGCCTGTGGCCCTACTTTCCCCTCAAGCTCCTGCTTCATCTCTCTCCTAAATCTACCACCTAAGTTTCTCCAATCAATCCACTCATCCTGCTCCACTTCCACTGAATTTTCTGTTCTATGCCATCTGAGTATGCCCCTCCCAGTCCTTTCAAAACAGATCTCCCAAAAGTCATTGGTGACTTGCCAGTAGGCAATTTTAGTGGTCTTCCCTCTGTCCTTATCTACGTCCCATACTCTCACTGATTGAAAGAGCTAGCCATCCCTTTCTTGTTGAAGCTTATGCCTTCCAGGATATTTTACTATCCTGGTTCTCCCACTACCTCCTCATTCTTTGTCTTCCTTTTCGAGGCTTTTTCCTCAGCTCTCAACTCCTATATATTTGTGCTCCAACCCAACCTCCATCATTTCAACGATTACTTCTATGCCTATGGCTCTTCAATGTGTCTTTAATTCTGAGTCCTCTCTTTCTCACACTCCAGACCCATGAATTAGGTTTGGTGAATATCTCCCTATAACTACCTGGTCAGTGCCTCAAATACAGTCTTTCTAAACGGAATTCATGCTCACTTTCCCACACTCAGACTCCTCCCTCCACCTGCTCAGTCTCAGATAACAGGGTTTCCATGCTTTTTATCATTCATATTAGAGAAATACAATTCTTTCTCTTTATGGCTTGTCTCTCACATCCAGATAGTCTTCACTTCTTGTCCCTTTACCTCTACAGAAATGTTCGTATATGCCCTCTTCTTTTCAAATATTTTGGTTCTCTCACCCGGTCTAATCTTTTTATCTGATCCACTTACCTGTGGACTCAACGTGCAACTCTGCCCCTATACACTTGCCAGATATATCTTCCTAGAACAGTTGTCCTCAGAGTGGCATCTCCAGGCCAGCAGCATTAGCACCACCATAGAATTTGTTAAAAAATGCAAAGTCTAGGACCCTACTGAAGACCTACTTCAACAGAAGTTCTAAGAGTGGGGTTCCCCATCAATCTCTGTTTTAACAAACCCTCCAGGAGATTCTGGTGCACGCTAAAGTTTAAGAATCACTATCCTAGCATGTACTGTTGATTTTTCATTGCAGTACTCAAAATCCTCTACTCTTTTTCCATCAGTATAAAATGAATTTAGATTCCTTAGTATAACATTCAAGGCTCCTTTATTATGTGGCCTCAAACTCGAGAAATGTCTGGATATTTCCTTATTTGCTGAGCTTCCCTAAGATTTGTTCCCATTGCTTCAGAAACCTGTCCCCATGGTTTCCCACATTCTTCCACAAATCCTTCATCATGTAATTCACATGCAATCTCCTCTGTCAAGTCTTCCTGAGATTCTCCTCTCTCCTCTGTGACTACGGAAGTCCCCTCTCCCTGCTCTCTGCTCCCATATAACCTCATTTGTGTTTCTGTTACTTTATATGTCCTATCCTGTAGTGCATTTGTTTGTGTGTTTCTGCTGTATGCCCTAGTAGATTGTGAGCTCCTTGAGGGCAGAAACTGTGTCTGTTTCCTCTCTGTATCCCAGGGACTCCTACTCTGTGTTACACACAGTAGGCACTGAATAAATGTCTATTAATGTGAATGAAATTATGTGCCTGGAAGAGAAAAACATAAATGTGCCATCTTCTCTCAGTGAGAAAACCAAACTTCTAAAATCTCATGGTGTAATACTGACTTCCTTTTCCCAAAAATTCCCAGCTTTCCCCCCCAAAAGTGTAAAGAAATATTTTCACATGGAAAGGAAATGGACTTTTCATCCTATATTTGTTAAGATTCAGGTTATGCTACTCTTAAAGAAGAGATCCCCAAATATAGAAGCTCAAACCAGATAGTTTCTATCTCTCTCACATGAAAGTCAAGAGGTAGGAGGGCATCCCAGAGTGAGTAGGAGACTCTGCTCCATGAAGCCATGCAAGGTCTTGAGTTCCTTCCATCTGTGGTTTTGCCTTCCCCTCAGCACTCCCCATTATAACCACATTCCAGTCCATAGAAAGGGAGAAAAGTAGAGAGCAAACAATTCCCTTTTAAAGAGGTTGTACACATCACTTCTACTTGTATTCCATCAGCAATAACTTGCTCACCTGGCCACACAAAGTTGTAAGAAAAGCTAGGAGAGTAAAGCTGTAGCTAGGCAGCCATGTGCCTTGCTAAAAATGAGAGCCTTATAAAAAAAGGAAGAAGGAGAGGATGAATACAAGGGAACAGTGAACAGTTTCTGCCACAAGAGGATATTGGTTTCTGCACGTGCTGTTCAAATAGTATTGGGCAAGTCAAATGACTGCCCAGCTGGTGGTGATCTATGTATAAGGATGTTGAGATTTAAACTACAGGGGATTTGACTGAGACTGTGCATTGGCTGAAAACCCAGTATTTATCATGACAATAATATCTATAATATCTAGAAATTATATGAGGAACTCATTTGCTTTTCCATCACCCTCCACATAATATCTTGGCAATTATAAGAGTTTTAAAATAAAAACAAAAAGGAGATGCATAACTAATTTTCACTTACAACCTCTTTCCAATTTACTAGGTAATTCCCAATCAAAGCCATTTCTCTCACACCTATCTCTGCCCTTAATGAAGAAGAATCTGTATAGATTTCTTTTATAAATCAAACCTAATGAAAAAAATCCATTGTTTGGCTTACTCATTTAACCAATAGTGCTAGCTGCTATTGACCACTATTGCCCCCTTGAGAGAAGTAACCAAACCACCTGATATGTTCAGTTTTTCCAGTGTAAACATTAGCAGATTAAAACTAAACCCCAGAGATGAAATTTCCGTTACCTGCATTAACTAATAAATTGGGACTTCATGGTTTGTATACTTAGTGAAAGAATTCTTGTACATAAGTCATGCCCTTGGAAACCTGGTAGATGCTTTTATGTTAATTGGTGGCAATAAAAACCCCTATTAGTATTGCTGCCACTACATACTTTGGATAACTGTATGGGCCTCCTATATTTAATGAATTTCAGTTGCAAACTCAGATAATTGTATACAAGGTAAGTTCCAGAGCAAGGTCCAATGACTGTGCTGGCCACCAGCACAAGACATTTTAATTTCAACCATCACACTGGTCTTAGTCTGCTAATGTGTGTTTGCTGTGTTTGCTTAGTTTTTAAGGTTTTCTACAACAAATTTAAACTTCAGTACAGACAGTATTTGCAAAAACTAGTGACAGCATCAGAAAAGTTACTGAAAGGAAGTTTATGACCACAATAGAATACAAGTAAAGATAATTTTTAATTAAAAGTGCTGAGAAATATGGCAACCATTGTCACCATATATTATATATATACATATATAAGAATGTAATCACATTTTGTTCAGTTTTCAAAGGCCACCATACACTACATGTGAAAAAGTACTCTGCAAAATTATCAACTATAATTAGCAGGAAATAAGGAAAAACAATTAATGATATGGGAAAATGTCTGATCATTACACAGTGTTTGGAAGTATTTGTGGGCATGTTTAGTTATCCCAGCAGAGAGCATTAATGAAATTTTGTGGTACGAGACAAGGAGGCTAAGTCCTGCAATAAAAAAAGAAGCCAATCCCACTCAACTGAGAATTGTACCATCCAAAATACCAATATCATCACCTGCTGAGAAACCCACGAGTGTCAGCAACAACCTGGGATGCTGGGAATTCTGATATTAATTCAGGTATCAGCTAAGGGTGACTTGAGAAATTAAAGTCTGAGCTTGGTGGAAGTGCTGCTTATGTTGCTTCAGGAAAGTAGTCTGTTAGCTTCCTGGAAGCTCTTAGTACCTAGTATAAAAGATGATGCAGAGCAGCATTCAATTTATGTAATTTATGTCTGTTGGATTTAATTGAAATGAACATATTGATTACAGACTTTAAGAAATTTAGGAGCAGAACTACGTGGTGGATAAGGATGGCATCTTCTCATATGGAAGTGAAGTTGTCAAATATTTAACAGTTTTAAATGAAAGAGGGGCATCAGGACAATGATGACACAAAAGAAACAGCAACAGGAGGAGTTGAAAGAGTATCAGTCGAGTTTTAGGTCATCAGAAAACGTTGACTACTCACCTGCTATGAGTTTGAGTGGACTATGAAAAATTTTAACTGAAAAAGAAAAATAGATATAAGAACAATGATATGAAGAAAGCAAGAATACAGCAATGGGAAGAGCAGAGATTGATTGAGACAAGATTGGGAGACAAGATTGGTGGTGATTTTGGACCCACAAACACAAAGTGAACATCTGCCCTCAGTTTGGCATCTCTGTAAGGGAAAGGAGGAGGGAAGAGGACAGGTAATCCAGGGGGAAAACTGTGAGACCCAGATCATCAGAGGAGACTTGTAGAAAGATAATTATATTTATTTTCTGTTTGGATGAAACAGCATTTTAGAGGGAATTATAAACATTGTCTTTGCATAAGAGGGTGAGGAGAAAGGAGGCAGAGGGAGCATTGTGCACATGTGAACTTCAGGGAAATGAAGGTGACACCAGAAACTATGAAGAATGGGGTAAAATGGACAGTTCTTCGAAGAAAATGTATAAAAAACAAGACACAAGAAATGAGGTCATATGAACATGTTTTTCCATTTTGGTATCAAACAGTCATAAATCAAAGGTCATTTAGGAAAAACTAATTTGAAAATATTCAAAGGAATGATGACGGCAACAGTTCTCTTAAGGAAAATTTAGCCTCATAAGCAGCCTAATAACAATAAGCAGACCAGTGATTCCAAGTGGCTCTGGTTCATGGTTGAGTACTCAGTAAAACAAAGGATTGGTAAATAAATAAATCAATTATTCAGTTAAATAATCAATGCTGAGTTAGAAGTTGGTTGGCAAAGGAGAACAACTTGGATATATAACAGAAGTATTTATGAAGTCAGTAAGAAAGATGTTAATAAAATATGCATCCAGAGGTACATTAAAGTACTTATACGAAAAGCTGAGGCTGCAAGCTAAACCATGGGCCATCCTTTCGTTCTGTACTTTGGTGGGGAGAGGCAGAGAAGAGGTGTTTTGTAGAGAACACTAAGAACAACCATAATGCAAATGGTGTTGACATATAAACGTTAGAGGCAGCTTGCATTTTCTTACCTAACAACTTTACCTGATTACTTCTTATTTATCAGTTTCTCACTAATAAAAAACTAAGGCCTGACTTCCCTCTCTAATCACACACATGTACATAGAAACGAAAACAGAAGAGAGAATATGAGCACAGGAAAGCAAAGAACAGGATATGAAGGGGAAATAATGGTCAGAGTTTCCAAAATACAGGGCCTAGCACAAATAATGCCCCTTTTTAATTACAAAATCGTAAGCATGTAATTCTGAACCAGAACAATATCACACTCAAGCACACAATATGACATTTTAGGTGAAATGTTCAAATTGCTGTCCATCTTGTGTGAGACACTCATGTACCCTACCAACCACAAGCAAGCCTTACTTCTGCTGAACCCTGTATGTCTATACCGAAGTGATCTTATCTTAGAATGGCTGCCTGCCCACAAACTCCTCCTAAATTGATTACCAGGTGGTCCCTGCTGAGAAAAATAACTCTGGGTGATTCTTTAAGTATAATCTACTATGTAGTACCATGTGACACCATGTCTCTCTCTCTCTCTCTCTCTCTCTCTCACACACACACACACACACACACACACACACACACACACACACACCATCCTTTCCTATATGCAGCTGATTTTTAGAGAATTTGGACTCATGGCCCAAGAACAAGAACAGCCAGATCTATAGGTTGGCCTGTGCTATGAGGTGGTCTGGTACAAAAGTTCCCTGCAAACAAAAGGTGATTAGTTCCAATGATGACATTCTCGCTGCTCAAGAATTTGAACAAAAAATATAGGAAGAGCCCTGGCTGGTGTGGCTCAGTTGACTGGAGTGTCATTCTGTAGACTGAAGGGTCGTGGGTTCGATTCCTGGTCAGAGCATAAACCCAGGTTGTAGGTTCAATTCCCAGTCAGGCATGTACAAGAAGGCAACCAATCAATGTTTCTCTCTCACATTAATGTTTCTCTCTGTATCTCTCTGTATCTCTGTCTCTGTCTCTGTCTCTCTCTCTGTTTCTCTCTCTAAAAGCAATGAAAAAAATGTCCTCGGGTGAGGAATGAATGAATGGATGAATGAATGAATGAATGGATGGATAAATAAATAAATAAATATATATATATGAAGAAACAGTCCAATGTCAGTGGAATCAGAAGTAGAAAGGGAGCATAGTGAGGCTGAAACAGAAGAGCAGCTGACTTGGGTTAGTTTCTCGACAGCAGGAGTTGAGCAGAACAGTGTCTCCTGTCCTCTGGAGCTGCCTCTTACAATCCCATATGGCCTTCTGGTTCCCAAACTATGCTCCAGATCCTTGAGGTTTAGCTGTAAGAATAGTCCAGAAACTCATTTGTCTCTCATTCCAATAGTCACCATTACAGTCAATCACCACCACTTGACATATCCTGACATGAGCCCTAACACCCAGAGCCCCTTGGTGTTTGAGCCATGAGCTTCTTCTGAAACAGACACACAGGCTCTATTTGGACAGAGAGTGCCATTGGACTAGATTTGAGTCTTTTCGTTTCCTCTGATCTTTCTGGTGTGGAAATGTGCACAGTTTCTATTACTCCCTGATACCCTTTTGTTCCCTTCAGGAAACTAACTTTCTCCATATAGTTTTTACTCCATGGATTTCAATTCCATCTATCATTGCCACGTCCCATGGCAACTATGCTGTCTGACAAAGTCAACGCATGGGGGAATGGCCTTCAAAGAAGCGCATTTCTGCCTGGTGGACGTGGCATTAGTGGTTCTGCGTGTGCTGTATTGACTATCCTGTTTCTTAATATTCTGATCTTTATAGTCCTGATTATTTTGAATTGGATTAGCGTGATCATGATATTGCAAAT
>VMDR010036172.1:0-10563 GCA_007922815.1 Macrotus californicus | reverse complement strand
GATGGAAATTGATCATTTTTGTTAAGATTTTCATTTTTACATAAGCATTTAAAAATATAAATATCAGTTTAAACTCTGATTTAGTTGCATTCCACAATTTTTGAGATACTGTTTTTGTGTTATCATTCAATTTGAAATATTTTTGAATTTTTTTAAATTTATTTTTTAATGCATGAGTTACTTAGAAGTATATTGTTATTGATTTCTAACTTAATTACTTCATGTTTAGAGAACATACTCTGTATAATTTTGCCATTTAAAATTTAATGAGACTTGCATTATTGCCCAGTATGTGGTATATCTTAATGAACATTCTACATGCGCTTGTAAATAATATGCATATATTTTTTATTTTTATTTATTTATATATTTTTTAATTTTAAAAGATTTTATTTATTTCTAAAGAGAGAAGGGAGGCAGAAAGAAAGGGAAATATCAACGTGAGAGAGAAACATCGATCAGAGTTGCCTCTGGTACATGCCCCGACCAGGAACTGAACCTGCAACCCAGGCATGATCTCTGACCGGAAATCTATCTGGCAACCTTTCACGCTGTGGATGGACGCTCAACCATCTAAGCCACACTGGTCAGGGAAGAAAAGAATACACAGAGTCCGGCACAAATAATGCCCCTTTTTTTATTACAGAATCTTTTGTTACAAAATCATAAGCATGTAATCCTATACCATAACAATATCACACTCAAGCACACCATATGACATTTTAGGTGAAATGTTAAAATTAAAACTATAAATTATTATACCCATATTATTACCCTACCAGCCATACTCAAGCAGGAGTTACTTCTGCCAGACCCTGTATATATTTTATAGTTGTTCAGAGTAGTGTCTTCTAAATTGTAATCATAATTGGGTCAAGGTGCTTGGTGGCATCATTTAAAGCTATGCTATTTTATATATATATATGTATATATATCTTTATTATGTGCATGATGTATTTACCCTTTTATTGAATATTGTGCAGTTTCACTCTACCGGCGGTAATACTTCTAATCTTGAAGTCTATTTTGATGTTAATATGATCACAAGAACCCTCTAATGCTTACTCTCTGCGTGACCTATCTTCTTCCACCCTTTATACTTACAACCTGTGTGTTGGTCTTTTTTTCCAGTGGTCTCTTGTATACAGCATATGGCTGGCTTGTTTTTTTTATCACAAGTGCTTAGTCTATTGCACTTACTTTTTGATATGGTTGGATTTAGGTCTTCCATTGTGCTATTGGTTTATTATATGTCATATTTTCCAAGGCTCCTTTCCTGCCTTGTTTTTTTTAGTTGAATATTCAGTATATTATACTGATTCCTCTATTGGAATTTTGTTTTGTGATTTTGTATTATTGTTTATTGGTTGTTCCAGGGATTACAGTATGCACTTTATAAAAATCTACTTAGAGTTAATACTGTACTACTCCTTGTTAAAGGAACCTTGCAAAGTATTATATAGCATTTACCCTGTGTACCTTAATTTGTTTTACTTTTTGTAGATTATAAAAAGTTTGGGTTGTTATTCAGATACTAAAACAAGTTATTCGGAATCAAGTTGTGTCTTTTGAATCTTGTTTTTAAGCATTATTACAGTATATCCACATCAGCCTTTATTCTAAGGCCAAGTTATCCCCACTGCTGAGTGTGACTTCTTTGAGGACCCTGTCACATACTTGTGTAATACATAGTTTCTCTGTTCCGGCTCTCGGGAAGGCCGCGTGTTTTTAGCACTTCCCCGTGTGAGCTCTGGTGATTGTTCAGCCTTCTGCTTTCCAGTGATTCTTTCACCCCCTGCAAGGTCTTCACTGGGGACCAGTCACCCAGTGCCAGTGTGACCGAGTGTTGTTACCAAAAGCAGGTGTTCACTGTAAATCACATCTTTTTCACAAACTATCTAGACAGTTAGACCAGTACAGTTCAGTTCAAGGCTCCAAATGTGCAAAATAGCTTTTCTCAGAACACTCTAAAAGTTCATTTCCCAGGAGCCAGCCAAGGGCCCGTCACAGAGCAGGCCTCTTGTCTGCACACAGCTCTCCACAAACTATTTCTGAAAATTGAAGAGAAGAGGATATTTCTCAACAGAATGTTTGCAAATCAAATCCAGCAGTATAAAAAATTCTATAATGTATCATGACCAAATGTTTTCTAAAATGCAAGATTGGCTTAACATTCAAAAATCAGTCAGTGAAATTCTCCATTTTAACCAAAAGCAAAAAATAGTGTGATTATCTCAATAGATGAAAAAAAATGACAAAATACAACATCCCTTATAAATGTCTCTGACAACTAGAAATGAAATAGAATTTCTCAGTCTGTTGTAAGGCATTTATGAACAATTTGTGCTTATACTTCAATGGGAAGACTGTATACTTTTCCACTTAAGAAACAAGGCTGGCAGTTGAAAGTGGAACTCCAAATCATTTTAAGTTGATTCACAACTCTTTACTCTCATGTATAAATATAACTTTTGCTAATTCAGTGCAAAAAATGCTTGTTTTTTGATGGGACTCTTTTATTATCCCTATGGTTTTTTTCTGTTGTTTTGTTATCATTTGATTAATGTATAGGAATTATGCATAATGGGAGAAGAAAGAAAAAGAAGTGGTATATTAGAAGCTTTTTCGTAACTTTGGTTTTGCTCTGTGAAACTTTTTGAAAGATATTACTATCTTTTTGGCTTAAGGCTCTTCTGAGCGTATATAACCAAAATTATAAAACGGCCATTGTTAGTTCTTAGGTTGTTTAGTTTGACTCACGAAGCAAAGTGGTGCAAGGTTAAAATAGTGACAGGCGATTGTAGTGTTTTGAGTAAAAATGGGCTATGTATAGCATTTATTGTACTGGGCTTCAAATGCTTAAAACCTTTTTTTCCTTGTAGATATTGGTCCCCTGCAGAGTCAGGGACTCAAGACAAGGCTCAGGTAGTTTTCTTTTGGATAAGTTAAGTAAGTTTTGGATATGTTCAGTTTGACCTGACTTGTAGGTCTTTCAGAGTTTGTCGATTTCCGAAAGATATAAATCTGCCTTTCAAGGCTCAGTGAAAACTCAGAGTTGTATGTGCTATCGGCAGAAGTGAAAGTAAGAATAATGTTGATTGGTAACCTGTCTTTCACTCATTACGTAGACATACCTTCTGCAAACAGTTTTCGAGTGCCAGCTGTGTCCTAGGCACTGTCTTATGGGCTGTGTGGGGGACAAACAAGACACCGCGGTGCAGTGTGGTAAAGATGTTTTCAGGGCGTGACGTCAGAGAGCAGAGCCGAGGCCAACGGGGATCGAGGGAGGCTTCCCAGAGGAAGTGACTCTTGCTCTGAATCTTAAAGCACAAATAAATTAGTCAGGTAGAGAAGGCAAAGGAGGGAATGCTAGACTGAAGGAAAAGCATGTGAGAATCAAGATTTAAAAAGGGCATGGCACTGTCCAAAGATCAGTGCAGGCAGGTACTTCCCGCATAGCACCTCTCACGCAGTTTGGCACTTCTTTGTCCTAGTAAGCAATAAATTGTGACCAAAAATTTATTTTTTGTAAGCAATAAATTATTACAAAGTTGTGACTTACTCTTCGTGACATCAGTGTCATGCACAGCATTTAACATATAACAAACACTGTAAATGTCTTGAAAGAATAACACAGTATGATAAATGGTACCTTATTCTCTTATTTTTATTTTTTAGCATAAACTATTGTGGGAGTTGATAGGGGCAAAGAAGACTTTGTATAAGACAGTCATTGAGTTGAGACTTGAAAGATGAATAGAAAATTACCATGCCAACAAGTAAGGGGTAAAGAAAGGAACATTCTGGACAGAGACACACATCCTAACATAGACATGGAGAGCATAGACCTGCACTGTTTCATATGGTAGCCACTAGCTACACGTCACAGTTTAAATTTAAATTAATTAGGGTTGAATAAAATTTAAAAATCAGTACCGTAGTCACACTTGACACATTTTAAGTTTTATTACCAACATGTGACCGGTACTGTATAGAATGGATACAGGACATTACATCATCCCAGAACATTCTGTTGGGCATCACTTTCAAAGTGTGTCTAGGAAACTTCAGGAGTTTGAGTCATTGAAAGTATAAGTTATGGTGGTAAGTTGGGAGGTTACAAAGGCAAGGTGGAAGGAAAGGATGCTGGAAGGGTAAGATTAGTCCAATCATTGAGTGGTTTGATGACAACAGTGTTTGGATTCACCCTGTGGGACATCAGCCGGGGGTGGGTAGGGGTGTTTGATTCTGATTATTGAAGATAGGGGGTCAACAAATTGGTGTTTTAAACCAATCAATTGATTTTTAAACCAAATTGATTTTTTCTCTACGCTATAGAAAGAATAGATTGAAAGCAAGAGATTAGTGTTCAGATACTGTATAGTAAGTCAGTAGTCCAGATGAGAGAGATGCTGAAGACTGAGCTAAATCAGAGGTATGGAGATAGAAAACACAAGACAGACTTGACAGCTATTTAGAATAGACTGGGTATGAGAATTTGTTGTGGAAGCCAGCATAATCGATGACCTTGATTTCCGGATTGGGCGTTTAAGTAGATGGATAGGCATACATGGGGAAAAAGTTTTTAAAAAGGGAAGAAGATTATGAATTTAATTCTGGCCACATTAACTTTGAAGATAAGCTCAATTAGATTAATATAAGAATCTGGATTTGAGAAGAAAATTCAGGACCAAATATATGCTTTTGGGAGTCACCAGAATATGAGATCTGTCCAGAAAAAGTCCAGCCATTGTTAATATAATGAGAATGGTTTGCACAACATCAATGTAACCTGGCAGCCAAGGAGATTAGACTGGAATGTGCATGCATGAACAATGACGACTTCACTGTACTAGTCACTCTGGGGGGGAGGGTGGTAGACAACCTGTGTGAGCACATGTACTGTGTACTATGTGGTGATCACATTCAAAATAACTGAGCTAATAGAGTAATAAATCTGCATCAAATTTTGCGTTAAGCTTCAACATTCCTCCATGGAAACTATTCGGATGATTCAGAAGGCCTCAGCTACGGGCAACTGGTGATGGGCAACTTCATCACAATAATACGCCTGCTCATACGTCACATCTCATGCAGTTTTTTTATGAAACATCCAATCACCCAGCTAGCTCAGTCTCCCTATAGCCCAGATTTGGCACCCAGTGACTTCTGCCTTTTCCCAAAACTACAATCACCTTTGAAAGGGAAGAGATTTCAGACTGTTGATGAGATTCAGGAAAATATGACAGGGCAGCTGATGGTGATGGGAGAATTGTGTGAGATCCCAAGGTGCCTACTTTGGAGGGGACTGAGGCATCATTGTCCTATGGACAATGTTTCTTGTATCTTGTTCAATAAATGTCTCTATTTTTCGTATTGCATGGATGGATACCTTCTGGATAGACCTTGCATAATAGGCTTTCAAAGCTTAGAGTTTGGGTGAGATTGCTCAGGAAAAACATACATTACGAAGAGAGATAGAAGCCAAGGACAGGATCCACCTAACATTTATTAGGTGTAAAAAGATAGTGCCTTTGAATGAGAAGGAATAGCTAGAGAAAAGGGAATAGTATTGAATTGTGCCAAAAATTTCTGAAGGAAGATAGCAATTCCACAGAGTTACTGATCCAGAGAAGTCATATAAGAGAACCACAAAGTATATGTTGGATTCGTTAAACAGGAAGCACTGGGGGCCTTAACGAACTGCAATATGCTGAACCATCGAGTGAATTCAGCTCTTCATCTGAGGTGAATTTGTAAAGGGCTGTTGGCTCTCGGTCATGTAAGTGCCCCTTACTCCATTTGTAAGGGGGTAACACAGCACGGTGTTGCTGTTAAGGTCAGTGAGGGAGTACAAGAGAAAGTATGTTGTTAATTCTTAAGTTATATTTAAAGCTTATAGAATTATAATTACTTTAGGCAAAATCTATATTTAATTTAAATTTAAGGTAAGGGGATGGGAGGGATGATTTTAGGTAAATAAAGGCAGTGGACATAAAGACATACCTTGGTGGAATATTAGAGATTGTAGAGGAACATTGAAATTGCGTGAACAGTGGATGTAATGAGCCAAGAAAGAGGAAGGGCTGGGCTGAATGGGGGAGAGAGATAGAACTAGTGGTGTTCACAGATCATCGATTAAACACCTCCTTCCTGGGAAGATCGAGATACACTCAGCAGGTTGGAGCCTTATTTTGTACTGTACATACAGACCACTGTTCCTTAGATGTATTCAAACTCATTAGGCACAGTTGAGCCTTGGCAAAAAATAATTGATTCTTGTATTTCTTAGAAACGATTTCTTTGAAATGGTTAGTTTTGCAGGTAACATTCATTTCATCTAGTTTTCTTCTCTTCTTTCTTCTGTCACTCTTTTTCCCTTGATTTTTTTCCTCTTTTAGTTCTTCTCTGAACTTTTTCCTCTAATAGTTGTTTTTGTTGTCATCTAAAACCCTCAGCTTTTGTAGCTTCTAGAGAGCGGGTCTTCTGGATATGGGGTTTCCTAAGCAGCTTCACATTTATTTTTCTATGAAGTGAGCTCCTGGCTCAAGGGGTTCAGTTTCCTGGAGCTAATTCAATGAAGGACAGATTATCTAGGAAAAAATAAATTATTTATAGCCTAATCAAGAATAATTTGAGATTCTTATTTTAACATATTTGGTTATCATGCCTTCCTTAGCCTCTAGAAATGTCATTCCTAAGAGTAGATGGCAGCACCAGGCATCTTTGTGTTGTTAATAGGAAAGGGGAACACCAATTTCTCTCTTTTCCTTCTCTTCCTTCCATCCTAGTCACCATCCACCTCCAAAGGGAGAGAGGGAGGGAAGGTGGAGGGGTGGAGAGAGAGAACAAGAAAATAGGAATGATTCATAGTGATTTGAAGAATAGTCCTATTCCATGCTCCTCCATTGAAAGCATACCTTAGATGAGCTTTGCCTCTTTCCTAGTGTTAATTTTATACAGATGCCCTGGGCAAAATTGTTTACTCAACTGTGATACTTTAAATTTGGTTCTTTTTTGGTAGTGTTGGGCTGAAAAATGAGATGTGGGCTTGTTCTTTGGCTTCAAAGAATGAAATCTCAGCTAAAAACATTTACTGTATCTGATCCTTTTATGCCTTTCCCATATTAAAAAATAACTTAAACATAAATGAGTCAAATGAGGGAGAAGAGACAACTCTTTCTTACAGAATTTCAGATAATAAATGTAGGCAACTCCCCCTTTTAGATGGTGGAGCGTAATTCCCATCCTCCACTCTCGATAGCGGGCTGTCTTCACTTACTCGCGCTCACAGAACAGGGCATGGAAAGGGAAGACAACACTTTCACAGTGGGGACCTGGCACACGCTCCCTTAACCAAGTGATTGAGTGTAATGTCACTAGGAACTTGGACATCCTGTGCCCTGCTATGATGTGATGAGAATGGCACTTTACCTCTGTGGTATTATTCTCCCAAATCCATGGCCCCCCCTAGACGTGAGAAAACCACCAGAGAAGCTCAAATTGAGAACATTCTACAAAAGTGCCTGGCTGTTGTTTCTCTAAAGTACTAAGGTCATAAAAAACAAGGGAAGATTAAGAAACTGTCATGGGCTAGAGGGGACTAAGGAAACGTGACAATTAAATGTACTATGAATTGGATCGTGAAACAGAAAAAAAGACAAATTAATGGAAAATCAAAATCCCAATAAAGTCTAGATTTTAGTTAACAGTAACATAACAATGTTGGTTTCTTGGATGTGACAAATGTGCCATTGTAATGTAAGATACAAATAATTAGGAGAACTGGGTGAGAGATGTAAAGAAACTCTCTGTAGGGTATCTTTGCAACTTTTCTGTAAATCTAAGATTATTCTAAAATAAAAAGTTTATGAAAAATAAATTAATTAGTCATAACACCATGACAAAACTGTTGCCTGGAGATTATGCCTACAGGGAGCAGACACAATTTAAAAATAGTAATAACTTCCTTGATATGATTATTTTCACTGTCCTTTAAAGGAGAGAAAGGAGAACAGTGGTTTCTAGTGGGAGTTCCCTGATAAGAACAAGTAGATGCAATTGAGCATAAAAAAGTATATTCATAGAGTACAGTTCAAGTTCAGGTTTCCTGTTGTCCAGAAATGTTTAATTTAAAAGGAATGTGAAAACTATGCTAGCATTCACTGCCAACCCCAGCAGGGATAGAGAAGTTTCTGTTCTTCCTTACATTGAAGTTGCTGCTCTTTCAGAAGCACAGACGGAGCAGGCTGGGGGCAGGGTGGAGGTGGTGGTGTGTCGACTGTTGTTTATAGGACCGTAACGGGTGGAAATAAAGATCTTGACCAAAGCAGAACATGTAATGATTAAGAGCACCGACTGGTGCCGCACTGCTGGAATGTGGACCCCAGGTCCACCGATTCTGTGTGATCCACAGCAATTTACTTAACTTCTTTGTACAATATGGCAGTTTCTTCTTCTGTAAAATAAGATGTTAATTGTACCTTGAAGGGTTTTGTAACACTCAGAACAGTGTCTGACATGTATCAAGCTCAGGTATACCTATTGTTTTTATTATTTGTAATTCTCAAGTCACAAATGTGGAATATGATTGCTATTGTGATATACTTTTGTTTCAATCCTTCAAAAATTCTTCTGATCTCTTTAAGATTTTCTTTTTGGCTTTGGTTTTTAGCAATTTGACTATGATATGTCTAGGTATGTCTGTGCATATGTGTTTATCCTGCTTGGAGTTCTTTTTGCTTCTTTGGTCTGTGGTTTGTTTTGTTTAATTTTGCAAAGCTTTTGACCATTAAATATCTCTTCAGATATTCCTTCTAGCTCCTTCTCTCTTGTCTCTCTCTAGGATTCTGGTAACACGTATTTGACATGGTACCAGAGATTTGGGATGCTTTGTTCTTTTTATCTTTGTGTTTTATTTTGAATCATTTTTGCTACCTTATTGTGAAGTTATTTGATACCTGTGCTGTACCCAGTTTGATAAGTCCACCAAAATAATTCTGTATTTTTTATTTAACACCTGACACTGTGTGTTAAAGAACAGTAGAGACCTAAATAACTAGTACTTGTGTTCAGAAATGAGCACCTCTTTTTCTCTACCAGGCATGCACTTAGCGTGCAGTTTGAGTCATTCTCGTCAGTGGTTGGCTTGGATTTGGGCGCTGTTGTCACTGAGGTCACGTCTTTAGTGCACTGAAGGTTACATTTCCCCAGGGATGGCATCTGCTACCTTGTGCTCAGTGTGGATTCTGGAGTACTGACAGGTTTTCCTCATGTTCCTGGTCCCTGGGCATAGGTAGGACAGGATTGTTTAGTACAGGTCCAAGGCATGGGCAGACTGTTATACACGTGCACCACTGCCAAGGACTCTCTCAGGCCTCCTGCTGCAGTCCCATTGTTTCTTACAAGCCCCTGGTCAGAGCCTGTGAAAAAGGTCTAGTGACTGAGGGCTTACTCTTCTTGTGTCTGGTGCTCCCAGGGAAGTGTAAGCTGTCACACTAGCCTACACTCAGTCTTTAATAATTTGTTAAAAATTTTAAGTGTTTTCTTCTTGTATGCTTTTTATAATGACTGTACTCTCTTCTGGGTTCTGTGTCCTGTCTCCCTTTAGTGAGGCTTGTCATCTTTTGGAATTTAGTTCATCTGATTGTCTTGTGTCTTGAATTCTGATAGGCCTAAAAAGTTATATTCTACAGATGATCCGGCTCTTCTTTGTTGTTGGTGTAATGGCAGCATTCCCTAGCAACTCCTTGCATTCTAAGTGGGGTGGACCTCCCTTCCAATCGTGTGTCTTATACATGAGTTAAATAGTTCTAAAAAGGAGTACTTCACATATAGAACTGCCTTTTCTAATTTCGAATCTAGTAGTAGTAGGTTTTAAAATAATAGTAGCAATGCTGAAACGAATGGGTAGGAGCATATTCCTTAATAGGCATTTTGAGTACCTACAAAGAGATAAGGTGTACTGTGCAATGAGATTAGTTGTGCATCAAGATGCCTTTATTCTGTGATATTAAAAGAATGAATCTCCTATTGTGCTCTGCATTTAGTTATGGAATCCACTTTATAATTAGTGCTACCATTTGATCAAATCAGATAAGAGCATTGGCCACTCATTTTTGCCTTGATTCTTCTTCCATTTAAATGTAGAATGAATAGAGAATGCCATTCAAAATGAATCTGAATATTATGGTATAACTTAAATGCTATAACCATTTCACATAATTCCATAGCAACTCACAATAATTGTGTTAAAGTAAAAATAATTTCTTTCCAAGGTTAGGACCCAACACTGTGCAATAGCTACTAGTTTTTGCTGCCTAATAATATCTTTATGTCATTCAGTATATTTCCCCATTGGTTGTTTATATTCCAAAATCAGGGAACTCACTGAGTGTTACCATGGATTTCTCTTCTCTTATCCAACATGAACCTAAGAAAAAGGCAAAAAGGAGGAAAAAGAAATGGGGCAGAACCCCAAGTGGTAAGGAAGTCTTTGGTTAGGAGTTGGATTTATAAAGACAGTTCATATTCCTGACCTTTTTCTTTGCGAGTAGTGAGAGG
>VMDR010036171.1:0-10561 GCA_007922815.1 Macrotus californicus | reverse complement strand
TTGGGACCACTGTAATAGCATAATCAATAAAATATATTTAAAAAATAAAAAAATTAAAATTAACTTAAAAAAGTTCTCAATTCAGCATAGATTCAAAGGGAGATGACTAGAATGTCTGTTTCAATGGAAATAGCAATAAAGAATTAGCAACCATCTTTATTACAGTGAAGTAAATTGCCTTTTTCTGGCTATGTTTTACTGATTTTATGAAGAGAGGAAGTGGGAGAGAGAGAGAGACAGAGAGACAGAGAGAAAGTGAGAGACACAGACACTGATCAGGTACCTCCTGTATGCACACTGGCAAGGAATCAAACCCATAACCTTCTGGTGTACAGGACAACACTCCAACTAACTGAGCCACCTGGCCAGGGCAACAGTCACATAGAATTCTGTGCACATATATGCACATTCCCCACCTCTTGTCATTTGGTTCAAGTTTGTTGTCTGCTTGGTGATACTTTACTAGGTGTAGTTTTAAAATCTGCTAACTTGGCCTAAATTAATGGATAATCCCACTGAAATGGGAATCAAAATTTCCATTATTTCCATATTCTAGCTTCTTATTGTTACTAATTAATTTTAGTAAAATTACTTTATTTCACTGAATTGAAAATTCCTTATGTGCAAAACCAGGCCACTGGAATAAGAGTCATGTCTTAAATCTAAGAAAATGCATCTGATTTCACCACCCATTAGAAAAGTGGTGGATAGAACTAACTGGTTTAGCAATAGTATTATGTTTAGGAAAAATGTACCTAGGTATTTGAATAAAATTTATTGGAGTAAATCATATTGTAATTTAAAATTGTGATATTTTTTAAGGAAAGAGTTCATTTTATTTTGTGCTCATTGATATAAGTGAAGACTATCTGGAAGGAAGGAAATTTAATTTCCCTCCTATTAGCAAATGCTCAGAGTAAGCACCATAATTTTTTTAGTGTTTATGTATATAATGACTTTAGTTGTTACAAGTTCCATTTTCAGTCAAAACAATATTTTACAAAGTTCTTTAAGTCATCTCTTTTTTACTCTAACCCCTTAGAGACAGTTAGATCAGACATCATCTGTAATATAGTCAGATTCATTGGTCAAAGTCTGCGTTTCATTCAGGGATCCCTTGACATCCTGGATGACTTGTTATTTTTATTTTAGCTTATATATATTAATCTTCACTCTTTTATATTATAAAGTTCAATTTGTTTTGACAAATGTTTGGCATTCACTACCCCAGTACCACAGATATTATTTACTTCATCCTAAAATTTCCTTTTTATTCACTTTGTTGTCAATCACCTTCTCTTCAAATCTCTGGTAACTACTGATCTTTTCTGTCCCTATAGATGTGCCTATTCCTAAACATCAAATGAATAGAATCACACAATTTGTAGCTCTTTGGTCTAGCTCATTCTTTTAGCAAAATACCTTTAAGATTCATTCATCTTACTGCATGAATCATTGATCCATTCCTCTTTATAGCTGAAGAGTATTTCTTTGTATGTATGTACTACAATTTGCTTATTCCACTGCTGAAGTCATTGAAGAACATTTTGGCCGCTTCTTTTTTTTTAATTGAATTTATAGGGTGGCATTGGTTAATAAGATTATACAAGTTTCAAGTGCACATTTCTCTAATACACAATCTGTATATTTCATCATGTGCTTACTACCTAAAGTCAAATTGTCTTCTGTCACCATATATTTGATCCTATTTACCTTTTATTATACTCTCTTCCCTCTGATAACCACCATAATATTGTATGTATCTATGAGTTTTTGTTTGTTTTTCTTGTTTATTTGTTGCTTTAGATTTATATACCACATATGAGTGAAATCATATGGTTCTTGACTTTTTCCGTTTATTTTGTTTAGCATAATATTCTTAAGGTCTATCCAAGTTGTTACAAATTGCAGTATTTTATCTTTCCTATGGCTGAATAGTATTCCATAGTATATATGTACCACATTCTCTTTATCCAATCATCTTTTTAAAGATACTTCAGTTATTTCCATGTCTTGGCCACCATGGATAATGCTGCATTGAAGATAGGGGCTCATATATCTTTGAGAATAATTTTTTTCAAAATTTTAAGATAGATATCTAAAAGAGGGATGACTGGGTCATATGGTGGCCTTATTCTTAAAGTTTTGAGAAACTGCCAAACTGTTTTCTGTAGTAGCTGTCCCAGTTTACATTCCCACCAGCAGTAAATGAGTTTCTTTTTCTCCAAAACCCCTCCAGCGCTTGTTGTTACTTGTCTCACTGATAACAGCCATTCTAATGGGTGTGAGGTGATATCTCATTGTAATTTTGATTTGCATCTCCCTAATACCTAGTGAGGCTGAGCTTTTGTTCGTAGACCACATAATTTTTAACAGACACAGACACAGGCCAATAGGAGTGAATTAAGAGAAGTATAACAAAGAAGATACATGACTCCAGTGACACTTGGATAAAATGTTGATAATTGCTGAACTTGGGTGATGGCTATCACAGGTATTTATTGTATTATTCTTGCTTTATTTAGTGCTCCTTACTTTTTTTCCCTAAAAAAAACCCTGAACACACACACACACATAGTCTGAGATACAGTAGCTGCAGGAACTTGTCACATTTAACTTAGAGTACTTCACACATAGATGACATCTAAGGTGTTTTCAAACAGGTAATAGGGCTACATAAAGAGAGAGAAAATCGTCCAAATAAAAATATTAAAATGGAATGTTTCCACTAAATAAGGGGATTCTCTCCACATTTTAAACATGGGGTATTTATTTATTTTCCTTAAATTGTATTTCTGTATTATAGTTTATATTCAATATTATTTTGTATTAATCTCAGGTGCACAGCATAGTAGTTAGACAATCATATGCTTTACAATGTGATCGCCTACATTTCAAGTACCCACCTGGCATTGTACAAGTTATTACAGGTGTTTATATTTCTAATGAAAACAGTCAAAGATAGAATGGTGTTTCTGAGGAATAAGATAAGGAGCTTCTTAATACTAACTTAATGATGGATACTAAGTTGATGGATACAAATAATTTTTAAAATATTGTATCTATTTATTTTTAGAGAGAGGGGAAGAGAAGGAGAAAGAGAGGGAGAGAAACATCAATGTGTGGTTGTCTCTCACGTGGCCCCCCAGTGGGGACCCGGCCCACAACCCAGGCATGTGCCCTGACTGGGAATCCAATCAGTGACCCCTTGTTTCGCAGCCTGTGCTCAGTCCACTGAACTACACCAGCCAGGGCCCAAATAAATTTTTTAAAGCATATTTTGATGGGGAGGAGGGAGAGATAAATAAGTGGCTATTTATTGTTTGGTGCAGAGGCACAGTGGGATTCAGAGGAAAGGGTGCAACAACCAGAGACATAAATCTCCCTCCCTTACGTGGGAAACAGGATTCAATTCAAAGTGCTCTTCTTCTTATGGACCTTTTCAAGCTGGTGATGTCATCACATTATATTGATGGAGAAACTGAGGCTAGAGGAAGAAAGATGTAAAATCAAGTATTGCTTATGGTAAAATTAATACACTTCCCTCTATGCTCAATGCCTCAAGAGTAGAGGACACATCACGATCTACAGCAGGAAGACCAAGGGTGAACAATGAGAAAATTCAGAGACCCAAGGGCCAGCTCTGCCAAAAGCTTCTACTCAAAGGTTAGGAGCTGGCTTATACTTAGAAGACTCTGTTTTCAAAATCTGGCTCTGACAGATGGTCATGGATAATTTATCTTAATTATAGCTTTCTACACTTCAGCTCAAAAATTAAAAATAATGTTTTTATGTAGAAATAATTCAGAATAACTACACAATAAAGTTTAACTTTCATGTTGTTATTCTTATTATAAGTGTGTCTGGCTTTGATACCATTGATGTTAGGCAGGGAAGCGGTGGTGGGTTTAACTAGTCTGTTCCACCCTGGGCTTTCACTGTGCACTCTTCCTCAAAGCTCTAATCAACTCAGTTGCTTAATAGTGATTTTTTTCTGGTATAATAAGATTGATTAGACTCTCATGACATGTCCTTTGTAGCTAAAGAAGTCTAAAGAGAGGTGGCAGCAGCAACCTATGTTTATAACAACAATGGGGAGGGATAATTTTGAGTAATTTTATTTACTTATTCTGTAAGAGAGTGCCAAAGATTTCATTAAAACACATTGGTTTGCTTCAGAAAAGGTAGAGAGCCCAGTATTTTTTATCACGTTTGACTGGAGGCTGACATTATTGAGCTGCTGACTGGCACGGGCTTGGTGGACAGTTCCCATGGTAGGTGCTGGCAGTTCTTGCTTTTATAATTACTTAAAATAAATTGATGGGAATTAACAAAACTGAATACATTTGTATCCTGAGCTGTGCACCACCTGAGCAGAGCACATTAGGAGATGACAAAAGAAGAAAATAAGGTGGGAACTAGGAAAATGTCATTTAGGCATGAAAATCAGGAATAACCAAGTACTCAAGCCCAGGGCCCCAAATAAATTAGAATTGGCCTAATGAAAAGCAGGCAGTGGAGCTCAAAGAAATTGAACCATCCACTGCCTAACCATCGCTCTTTATGTGCCCCTCCGGTAATTGACCATTAGGATCTGATTTGAGCTTTACAGCTGTCATAATGGCTAAGTGCAAGGCAATCCATCATCCCATCTCAATCTCAGTCAGTCAGGTTCACTTTGATGCTCTTGATTCAGTGCTGCAGAAGCACAGTCTCCAGTGCTACTCTGCCTGCTCTGCTCAGCTGCCACCCCCTGCACCCCCAGAAGGCATCAGCCTAACAAGAGCAGAGACTCTTGGAAAGGAGCAAGAACTCCAGAGCAGTCAAGTCCATTTAGAACTAGTATCTCAGGTTGTGTGTGTGTGTGTGTGTGTGTGTTCAAATACCAACAAAAGTCAGATAATACGACAGTGTTCCTCTTGAGGTATGTGACTCTATGTTATATTTTATTTTTGAAGTGACTATGTCTTTTTTCCATGTTTTTTATATTTATAAACTTCACATTAGGAACATTTTTTTTCTTCAGTTTTTCTTAGAGACTCCTCTAGCTTGTAGGCTATATAAAAGAAATTGGACTCTCTTTAATATCTATAGTTCATATGTGGTACATTCTTACTGAAATGCTGTTCCTGTATTACTCTGCCCTGGCTTTCCCCCATGCCACAGTCCACGCATCACCTCTTCTAGTGAGCAGTTACCTGATACATAACTCCACCTCTCCTAGTCCACATATACATGGACAATGCAAGACAAAACATTTTTACCCAATTGTGATGATGACATTTTTACCCAATTGTGATGATGACGTTTTTACAGACCCTACTGATGGCTAGGTACTTGGAACAGCACCCTCTTTGATCCTGTTTGGGTGTTCACAAGCCTCTCAAGCTCATCATATTCAAAACTGATGTGTCACCACCACTCCCTTCCTTATACACACACTCCAATCTCTCTGTATTCCTTGTCACCTGTCTCAGAATGTGTTGCCATCCTAAGAGATACCTGACCACATCTTTACTCTTTATCCTTTATCCCTCACATCCTTCAAGTCCTGTCCATTTTAATCCTTAACATCACAGAATTCCTTTACATTTTCATAAACAAATCACCAGTTTCTATATTCAAAGCACTGTGACTCCCAGGGCTCACTCTGTGTGGCCTCTTTGCCCACAGGCTTGTTCCCTCCACAGGAACCATTCAAGGATCTTTGTAAGGCACAGATCTGGCACTTTCACCCCTGGGCTTGCAAATGTCATTCCTTTCCGTGGTTCTGAAGGTAAGCCTCAAACATGACTTATCTGGCTTGTCATGATCTTCATCCTTTTTAGATGTTTACCTTATGTCTTCTTAACTCCATGAAGTCGTAGAGAAATTATATTTTAGTTTATTATTTTTATTTTTCATTATTTTTACTTGATTTTTCTATTTAATATTTTCACATCACAGTTGACTATGAGTAACTGAAACCATGGATAAGGCGGGACTATTGTATAGCAACTCTTTTTTACATGGCACGTAACTCACTCATTTAGAATAATTGTTACACTGTGAATCAACCAATACATTTGTTCTGTATACCTATAGTTAGCATACCTATATATATCTATTTAAGGCTCTACCTTATTGTGTAACAGCCATATTAAGGACACTTACATCTTCTACTAAATGTAACTAAGAGAGGAGTTGCAGTTGTCTGATTGCCATAAAATTATGTATGTTATGTATTTCAACACATTTTTTAGTTATTGTTGTTCAGTTACAGTTGTCCCACCTTTTTTCCCATTGCTCACCCTTACTCTACCCCCCATTTCCACAATCGCCCCCCAATATCCATGCTCATGAGTCCTCTATGCACGTTCCTTTGCTTGCATTATTTTTTAAGGTGCTCTGCATCTTTTATTGCCTGTAAGACTCTTATTATCCTGACTTGCTAAGTACTACTCACATTCCAAGTCTTGTTTTGGAAGTCACCACACTTGGAAGCCATTGCCAGTTACCAAAGATTTTTTTAATGCCGCACAATTTACTCTACTGTAACAACACCTGTTCTCTGCTCCAGTGCCCTTCACTGGTCAGCACTTTTGCTTATTTCAATGTCTGTCTCTATGCTTAGTCATGCTGTCTCTGAGGGTAAGGACAAGTCTGTATTACATACTGCTGCAACTCCAGGGGCTACAGGGCTCTATAGGTGCTTACTTAATGGATGCTGCTATGACTATTCTTTCTTTATGCTCAACAACTCTGTAAGGCATTATCTCCATTTAACAGAGTGAATGTCTGAGCTGAAGGAAGTCCAGAACTTTCCAAGATGAAGTGGTTATTTAGTGGTTGAACTGGAATCAGAAGAGTTATTTCTGATTCTAATTACACACTTCTATACCATAACAAACTGCCTTTCTCACCAATAAAGTAATATATAGGGAACAGTTTGTATAGTAAGTTGAATATGTCCTCCCAAAGACAATGACATCCTCATCCTAGAACCTGTGAATGTTAATTTACATGGAAAAGGAACTTTGAAAATGTGATTATTTTAAGAATATAGAGATTACTCTGGATTATTCAGCTGGTGGGGGGGCTGCTAAATGTATGCACAGGTGTCCTTATCAGAGGAAAACAGGGATGTCATCTTACAAAAAAGGAAGCAGGAAAAGGGGGGCGGTGAGAAAGTAAGAGGTGGGAGTGATATGAGAAAGGAGTCAGGAGCCAGGAGAAGCAGGCAGCCTCCAGCAGCTGGAAAAGGCAAGAAAATAGATCTCTGATAATGCAGAAGCCCCAAGTTAGGAGCTGCACTTGTGTCCATGATATTCTGAAAAACAAAACAAAACGAAACACCTGAGTACCAACAGTTATGGATATGACATTTACTACTCACATTACAGGGAAGTGCACCTGTAATGTGGCAGATCCATGTAGAGCGACTGCACCCCACTACCAGCCTTGGTGCTACTTAGAGGGTTAGGGGGGAGCAGCGACAGTGGGAAGGGAGCCATGGTAGTCTGTGAAAATGCTACGGGTTTTTGATAAACACAGGGGCCTTGAGAAGGCTGGAACTCCAGGTACAGATTGTTTTCCTTGCTCCTTGTGGCTGTTGGCCAGGCAGCCACCTGTTCTCCGAGGTGGAGGGGCCATGTCCTCAGTCACTCCACATCCTCCCTGGAGACTCCAGAAGGAACCAGCAGCCCTACAGACAACCTTTAGCCCAGTGAAACTGATTTTGGATTTCTGGCCTCCATAACTGCAAGAGAATAAACTGTGTTATCTTAAGCCACCATGTTGGTAACATGCTACGGCATCAAAAGGAAACTAATGTGTATGTAACTAAGAAACATGCAATACAAATAATACCTACGTAAACAATTCACATTCTCATTAATTCCAACCTCTAGGGTATTCATCATTTGTTTAAGGAGATTCAGCTGCAATCATTGAACTGCTGGAAGACCACATGATACACTGAAAAGTCTGAATCAAAAAATTACTTAAAGGAAATTGTTTTTAAAAGGGAGAATTATTGTATGACTTTCTTCATATTATTTTCTAATAACCAAATCCAGTAGAAAGTGGAAATAGAATTGTCTTACAACTTTCAAAAAATCTTGTAAATTCTTTAATAAGATAATGGAATTAGCCCCAGTTACCTCAGTAGTTAGTTTAATAAAATTTGTAGCTTTAAAATTGCTGTTGGCCTTCACACATAATTAGGTTTCACATTATAGCATGCAGAGGACACTTATGTAGTGAACTTCAGCTAAAATGCTTTGAGCTACATGTCACTTAACCTCAGGGACCTGACCGGCCTCGTGGTGAGTAGGACAGGATATTTCTCATTGCTGATGCCGAGAGCAGGGACCAGCTGTTATCTGGCATTTCCTTCTAGTTGTGGGCACTCAGTTTTGGTCAACCTCCTGCATTTTATACACCCCCCTTCTCGTTTGGCTAGAGCACTCAGTGGCTTGTTCAGCCCTTCTTTTCAGAAGCTCCTCATGTATCTCTTCCCCTCCTAGTTACCTCCTTCACCAATGTCTTAGTTCAGATCCATGCCCTTTCTCCTTCAGATTGTCTTCGGGACATCCTACCTGCTGCCTCAACAGTTCCCTGTGCCCCTACAGTAAGTGTCAAAGACCTTTCCATACCTACAGAACCTTGTATAATGTTTCATGTCTCATGTTCTGGTCACACATGAGGGCTTCTGTCTGGATGTGGATTCTGGGGCAGCCTCCTGCCTTGGGATGTATGCATGGCTGCCTCTCTTCCTGCATGATCCTCCCACAGATGTCCACCTGGCTCGCTCTCTCCCTTCTGTCATGTCTTCCCCTCAACATCACCTCACAGTGATGCCTTGCCTGGCACCCAAGCTAAAGTCACTACTCCCTCAGATGCTTTCCATCTGCCTACCTTGCTTTATTTATCACCATCCAATATACAACATAACACTTATTTAACTTGTATGTGGTGTCTGTCCTCTCACCAGAAGCTAAGCTTTCTGAAGGTAGGGATATTGCTCTGCTTTGTTCAATGCTATATTTCTAGTTCCTTAAGCAGGGTCTGGCACATAATAGGAATATAAAATTTTGGTTAAATAAACAAATTTGTAATCAGTTCCTCCTTACACAGTACAATCATCATCCCGTACATTTTATCTTTCAAAAATCTTAAACATATTGTCAGTTCCGTGCTTGAAATTTAGCAGTGGTTCTCTGCTAAAAAGAGGATAAAACCCACATATTTCACTTGGTTGTACAAATTACTCAGCCACCAGACCTCAAACTACCTTCTCATCCTCCCTCCCTCTCACACACACCAGAAGGCAGTACACACCCACTGCAGCCTGTCCCCATTGCTCTGGCAGCCCCAGAGCTACAGCCTGGCGCACTCCTGCCCAGTGACTTCGCTAACAAAATCCTCCCTCGTCCTGCAAATCAAAGTTTGAACACTGGCTTCTTCATAAAACTTCTCCAACTCTCCAGATTATTAATGCAGTTCTCCTTACTATTATTTCTGCAAAACCACTCTCAGATTGCAGATTAACATATGCATGTGCCTACTGAGAGAAGTAGACAAAGCTCTACTTTAAAGATTAGATTAGACCTTATTCTGTCTGCAAAATGCCTGGCATATGTTTAATAAAGGATGATTGGTTAAATTCAATAAAAAAGTGAGGAAGAAATTATCTTGATTCTAGGGATTTCAGCAGGTTCCCTCACTGCACCTCCAAACTTTTATATACCCTGGCATGCATAGAAATTTTATGTGTACTGTCCCAAGAATACCTGAAAGAAGCTATTCTTGGAGAAGGAGGTGACCTGGGGATTTTAGTCATTGCTATGCCTAAATCACTAATAGAACCAGTATCTCTATGTGACTGAAACTCTCGCAGAGCACAGTAGATTGGACATTCCAGATTGAGGAACTGCAATGCAGTGAGGAAGAATTTGTGTGTCCTCTGAGCCTCACTTTTGTTTGATAAGGGTAAAGATCTCCTATGTTGGATTTTAAGACTCATAGTTATTAAGATAGCTTGGACTCTATTCCCTCTGTCAATTCAGGGCTGGGCTCTGTGACTCAAGGAAATACAGGTTTCCCCCACTATCCAGAACAAGAGCATTCCTATGAAACCTTTTGTAAACAGGAATTAGGTAAAGCAAAAAGCAATCACCACTGATTTATATGGGAAAAAAATTTGTGTTCCCAGACATCCCTAAATAACCTACCAAATTATGCAAAATATGTTTAATAATATCCAATTTTAAGCCAAGCATAACAGCCTTACAAGCTCTGGTAGTTTTTTCTGAAACTTGAGGACACAGGGTGCTAATGGATCCACAAAACCAAAGGAGGTACAGGGCAGGTGCTCACAGACACATTTCAGAGCTCCAGAGCTAGATGCTAAGAGGAGGGTGGTCCTAGGGGCGGAGTGTGGCAGATCCCCTCCCGCTGCTCAGAGTACACACTGCCTCTATAATGACTTGGGCACAGCGGATGCCTAGTACTTTTTTTTTTTTACTTTTTTCATGAAGAGGAAAATAATTTTTGGATTTCTTTCAGTTAGCAAAAACAA
>VMDR010036170.1:0-10561 GCA_007922815.1 Macrotus californicus | reverse complement strand
CTTTAACACATAAGATGAAGCTGTAGGACATCAAAGCAAAAGCAATTCTTCAAAGGAGCCGGAAACACAGCCCGATGACCTTCCAGGAGGAGATGCTGGAACTGCGCGGACTCCTGCCTAGTGACAGAGGACCCGAGACAGTGCGAGCAGACCTGCAATGAGCTGAAAGTGACCGTTGACTCAGAAGTCCACACTCAGGGGACAGCGGTCAGAAGTCAGGGCAACACCAGTGTATTGCAGACAACCAAGGTGAGCACTCCTGCCCCCTGCCCCCCCTCACTAGAGGGGTTTCTGCAGAGCGCGTTTAAGACGAGTGGAAAGGAATCCCATCAGGAACTCAGGGGTTGAAACAAAGACTAAGTCTAAACTAACAGGAACGGTGCAAAATAATGGAAACGGCGTCTAGATTCTAAAAGGAAAAAATTAAAATAAAACGCACAATAGTATTTAGATTGGGATGGAGGGTGGGAATGGAATAAAACGTCCAAGGTAATTTGTTCTATCCGAGGAAGATGAAAGGACAGATCACCTTTAGACTTTCATAAGTGTGTTATAATCGCCGAGTGGCCACTGAAAATGAGGAAAAGTGTATGAATTTCCAAACCAGTACGGAAAAATGTGGAATGTGAATAATTTCCCAGTAATTAAAATTCAACAACAACGAATTCAAAATACATGAACTATGGAAGCAGATGGACAAGTTGAAGGCAAAGAAAACAAAATTTTTACATGCATCCAAATAGATCAGAAATGATAATTATGATACATGAACCAAAGGTTTCAGTCAAAACCAAAACCAAAACATTTTTTTTTCAGTGGGTTGCAAAAGTAATTTGAATCTAAAGCATCAAACCAGGGGAAGGATGAAAGCAGGTTAGGCAAATAGAACAATCAAATTCTGAACCAACAGGAACAAACTACCCAACAAAACAGACTTTCCGTTCAATTTTTAGTGAGAACGTGTTATGTGCCCCGCAGTGTCGCAGGTACTTGGATGCATCAAATAGTGGCGGGTAAAGATTCTTGGTTTGGATCTTCCAGTTGTTCCTCGAAGGGACAGACAATAAACAATAAAGTAATAAATGTATAAATTATAAAATGTATGAGATGTTCATTTATGTTAGAAGAACACCAGAGAGCATAGTAAAACAGGTGAGGAGTGCAGAAGGCAGGTGGGACCTCAGCAGTGTGGTCGGAGCACAGCGACAAAGCCCTGTGCACCAGGTGGAACTGGCTTTACATTTCCATGTGCCGCGTACAGAGTCCTCACTTTATAAAAGGAGCGATTCAGTCACAGAGAAAATAGACAAATCTACACTTACGATGACAGGTGTAACACACAGTTCTCAGTCTCGCTAGAGCAGGCAAGTAAAAATGCAAAAAGGACACAGAAGATTGAAGCAACCAGATTAATGGACTTGACCTAACGCACAGGTGTAGACACCTCATCAAATTCAGTCCGTTGTTTTCAAATAGATAGGGAACACTTGTCAATACTGGTCTCAAGGAATGCTTTGAAACTGTATGGTATTGAAATAACATAGACCATTTCCTGACCACAATGTAATTAAAAGGTAAATAAGTAAAATATCATATGTTTGGCCATTGGAAGATAGTTTGATTTTCATTTTTTTATTGATGCTGATGCTATTGTATTTGTCCCAATTTTCCCCTCCACCTGCCCCCACATTCCCTCAAGCAACACCTGAGTCAAATAACCCATGGATCAAATCAGATCCAATAATCGAAATGGATAAATATTTAGAACAGTATAATTGAATGCTGTACTTTAAAGCTCATGGCATGCAGCTCAAACAGTAATTACACAATAAATTTTAGCTTTCAGCGTATTTTTTAGAAACAAGTGCAGTGAATTTGCAGGACGCAAAGTCAATGTACAAAAATTTACTATGTTCCTACATTCCAACAATGAAATCTCAGAAAAAAAAGTTTTTAAAGATCCAATTCCTTTTGCAATTGCAGGCAAAGAATAAAATACCTAAGAACAAACATCACATAGGATGTAAAAGATGTAAATGCTGAAAACTGTAAGTCATTATTAACGAAATTGAAGAAGACACAAAGAAACAAAAAATATTCCACGTTCATGGCCTGGAAGAATCCACACAGTTAAAATGGCCATATTAACCAAAGCAACATACAGATGAATACAGTCCCTATCAGAATCCCAATGACATTTTTGAAAACAAATAACACAAATAAAATCATCAAAATTTGCATGGAACCACAAAAGGACCCCAATTAGCCAAGGAAATCCTGAGAAAAAAGAACAAAGCCAAAGGCATCACACTCCCCAACTTCAAACGATACTACCAAGTGTCAAACAGCACACGCACTGGCAGAAATACAGACACACTGACCAACTGAACAGATTGAGGGCCCCACAATAAACCCATGTATACACAGGCAAATCATTTTCAACAAAAGAGCAAAAAACATAAAATGGAAAAAAAGAAATCCTCTCGAGAAATTGTGCTGGGAGATATGGAAAACCACATGCAAAAGAATGAGACTAGAGTAGACCGCTATTTGTCACCCTTCACATAAGTTACCTCAAAATGGACCAAAGGTCTCCATACAAGGCCTTACACAATAAACACATAGGAAAAAACATAAGTGCCAACCTTCTGGCCTTGGACTAGAGACGTTGAACCAATTTGGCCTCTAAAACGAGGGAAGCAAAAGCAAAAATAAAGGCCTGGGACTCTATGAAACTAGAAACATTCTACACCACAAATGAAACCACCACCACACACACAAAAGAAATCCAACAAATGGCAGATGTGTTTGCAAACAACACCTCCCACAAGGGGTTAATGTCCAAAATATGTAAAGAGTATATAGAACTCGACAACAAAAAGCAAGCAATCCGCCCTGGGTGGTGTGACTCAGTGGACTGAGTGCCGCGGCGCCTGAAAACCAAAGGGTCACTGGTTCGATTCCCAGTCAGGGCACACACCCGGATTGCGGGCCAGGTCCCCAGTGAGGGGGGTGCACGAGAGTCAACCACACATTGATGTTTCTCTCCACTTTCTCCCTCCTTTTCCCTCTCTCTAAAAATAAATAAATAAAATCTAAAAAAAACAAACAGGCAATCTAATAAAAATGAGGGGCAGAGCAACTTCGGGTCAAGATGGAGGCATAGCTAGACACTCTTTACCTCCTTGTACAACCACAAGAAAAATCGCCCAGAACCGCCAGAAAATCAAACTGTATGAGCCCGACAACCAAGGATTTAAGAAGCCATATTCATCCAGATGGGTTGGAGGGCCAGAATGTGGGAACCTGACAGGAGAAGACGCAGTGTGGCGGCAGCGATGTGGTGGCACCTGGTGAAATGGGAGGTCCCGCATTCAGTGTGGTGGATAAAAATAGGGAGGGATACTTTGGGAGCAAGCGATCCCAGCCCCAGGCCAAACTGCATAGCCCAGCCTTTTAGTGCCCAGAATAAAGCCTCATAACTTCCACCTGTAAAACCAGTGGGGATTGGAAGGTAGAAGAGACTGCTGGTCTCTAAGAAGGATTCATTTAAAGGGCCCCCACGGTCCTAGAACATACACAAATTCACCCACTCTGAGAACCACCAGCATGGCAACAACAGAAGGGTACCAGTCGCATACGGAAAGTGGGAGAAGTGAATGGAAATGGGGCAAGTGCTGAGCAACCCTGCAGCATGCTGGCAATGGCATTGTCCCCTTTCTGATGTCTCCACCACATTCAGAGCCACAGGATGGTGAAATGTGTTGCCCCACCCTGGCCAATACTTAAGGCTCTGCCCCATACAACTTAACATGTGCTCTAAGACAGGGAGTCAAAGCAACTCTACATGATACACAGAAACAAACACAGGGAGGCGGCCAAACTAAGGAGACAAGGAAATATGGCCCAAATGAAAGAACAGAACAATACCCAGAAAGAGAACTAATGAAACGGAGAGAGCCAACCTATCAGATGCAGAGTCCAAAGCACTGATAATAAGATGCTCAGAGACCTCACTGAGTATGGAAAAGTATAAGAGAAGATATGAAGGTTGCACTAAGTGAAATGAAGACAAATGCATTGGGAACCAACACTGAAAGGAAGGAAGCTTGGGTTCAAATAAACGATTTGTAACAAATGGAAGAAATAAACATTCCACCAGAACAGAATGAGGAAATAAGGATTCAAAAAATGAGGAGAGAATAAGAAGACTCTGGGACACCTCCAAAAGTGCCAACATCTGAATCATACGGGTGCCAGAAGGACAAGAAGAAGACCAAGAAATTGAAAACTTATTTGGGAAAAAAATGAGAGAAAACTTCCTGAATTTGGTGAAGGAAATAGACATACAAGTCCAGGAAGCTCAGAGAGTCCCAAACAAGTTGGGCCCAAAGAGGACCACACCAAGACACATCATAATTAAAATGCCAAAGGTTAAAGATAAAAAGAGATCTTAAAAGCAGCAAGAGAAAAGCAGACAGTTACCTACCAAGACTATCAGCGGATTTCTCAAAAGAAACTTTGCAGGCAAGAAAGGACTGGCAAGAAGTATTCAAAGTGTTGAAAAGCAAAGACTTAACAACTGAGATTACTCTACCCAGCTATGTTATCATTTAGAATGGAAGGGCAGATAAAGTGCTTCTCAGACAAGATAAAGTTAAAGGAGTTCATCATCACCAAGTGCTTATTACAGGAAATGTTTCAGGAACTTATCTAAGAAACAGATCAAACTATGAACATTAAAATGACAACAAACTCACAACTATCAACAACTAAATCTAAAAAACAAAAACAAAGGCAAACTAAGCAAAGAACTAGAACGGGAACAGAATCATAAGTACACACATCATTTGGAGAGTTATCAGTGGGGAGGGGGGAGGGGGAAAATGGGGGAAAGGTACAGGGATTAAGAAGCATAAACGGTAGGTAAACATAGGCAGGGGGAGGTTACGAACAGTATAGGAAGTGGAGAAGCCAAAGAACTTATATGCATGACCCATGGACACAAACTAAGGGGGTGATTGCTGGAGGGAAGGGGGGTGTACCACGTGGAGGGTGGCAAAGGGGGAAAGCTGGGACAACTGTAATAGCATAACTAATAAAATATACTTTAAAAAATGGGCAGAGCACCTCACCGATGCTTCTCCCAGGAAGACATACAAAAGGCCAAGAGATACACGAACAGATGCTCACCTTTACTAGCCATGAGAGAAATGCAAATCAAAACCACAGTGAGGCACCTTCTCACACCTGTTAGAACAGCTGTTATGAGCAAGACAAGTGGTAACAAGTGTTGCAGGTGGTGGAGAAAAGGAACCCACATACGCTGCTGCTGGGAAGGTAACCTGGTACAGCCTCTCTGGAAAACAGTATGCAGGGTCCTCAGAAAATTAAGAATGGAATTGCTATGTGATGCAGCAATTCTTCTCATTACCTACCAAAAATATCTGAAAGCATTTACCAAAAATATCTGAAAGCATTTACTTGTAGAGATATATGCACCCCAGTGGTATTTGAAGCTTTATTCACGGTAGCTAAGACATGGAAACAACCTAAGCCCCTCTGACGTCTGACCGGATAAGGACGACGTGGCACATGCACACAGTGGAGCGCACTCAGCCACAGGAAGGATGACGTACTGCCATTTGCAACAGCATGGATGGGTCTAGAGAGAATCATGCCAAGGGAAATGAGTCCGATGTGAAAGGACCAAAGTCGTATGATTTCATTCAAAGGTGGGATATACAAGAGAAAGCAACAAATGAACAAACAACAGAAACAAACAAAAAGTCATAGACACAGACAACAGTGTGGTGGTTAGCAGGGGGAGGGGCTTGGGAAGAAATAGAAAAGAGTAAAGGGGTCAGATGCACAGAGATGGAGGAGACTGCGCTTTGGGTGGTGAACACACAATTCAATATACAGATGATGTGTTATAGCATCATACCTGTGTATTTCAGTAACCCATACCACCGCGACATATTTAATAAAATAAATATAAAAGAAATAAAATTACTATCTTGGAAGAAATATAGGTGCATATTAGAAAAACTGAATGAAAAATAATCAGCAAAATAGATCTTAATCATTAAGGAAATGGTAAAAATAAGAGCAAGCTATGAACCGGGGGGGGGGGGAAATGTTTGCACATCACACATCTCATTAAAAAACCTTGTAAATACATTTGATAAAGGACTGACAAAGAACAGAATGTATAAAGAGCTATTACAGACCACTAATAAAAAGTCAAATAACTGAATTTAAAATGGAAAACAATAGGACCTAACCCTAACCCTTTCCTCCCCCCACCCAGCCCCTTTCTTCCCCGCTCCAACCACTTCTGTGCTGGGAATGGACATGCCTGACATTGTCCTTAATGTGAACACATGAGGGGCTGAGACCCAGACTCAGAGCTGAGGTCTCAGATCCGGAGCAGGAGATGATGATGATTTCTGCAGCATGGCCATTTGTTGATGCCAAATCCCATTTAGGAAGAATTTTAGAACATCAAGATGCTTTTTAACAGGAAGAAGGAACTTGAGAACCATTGTTTAGGCACTCTGTTTTTCATAATTGTTTATAAGTGCACCATCTGGAAGGTCTCAACAACACATCACTCTCTCAAGGCCGAGTCCCTGAGGCAGCTCCTGAGAAGGCACAGGACAAGGTGAATGATTAGGGACAGGGGGAGCCTGAGTCCAGCTTCAGGTCAACTGGAAGTCACATCCTCCCAGTGACCTCCCCAGAGTAACAGAACACAAAGGGATCCAGGTTCCAAGTGTCTCAGACAAAGGGACACCAGGCTTGGTGGAAGAAACAGGTCTACTTTCACGTGTGACAAGTTGGGGACACAGGGGAATGATTTCCAAAGCTGTGCCTCTCCCAGGGGAGGCTCTGCTGTCACTCACACCCACCATCCGGGCAGTTCCACGCTGAGTCCCTCTTTGCAGCGGGCTCGCCCACCAGTCACAGCCCAGGTCAAGCTCATCCCATTTCAGCTCCTCTACTCAACTGGTGTGACATTTTAGTGTTTAGGAGAAAGTGCCCAGACTGAGACCCTTGTCCCATCTGCCACCAGCACTCCAGCCCTGGTGACCGCCCTTTCAACTTCACACCCCCCTCTTCTTCTGCGGTGGGCCCTGAGAGGGCAGCAAGGGGCTTCCTGAACTTGGAGGTGGCTCAATTGGTGGCTGCTTTTTCAGATGCCACAACAATGATACAGTAGTCCCATGTGAGAGAAAACACAGGTGAGGACAATTCCCAAAATCGAGGACAATCTTCTCCACCCAGAACCCCATGACCCAAACCATTGCCTTAGCAAGTCCCCTGGGCTGGGGGTCAGATCCCTCAGGGGGTTGACTTGTATTCTCATGTGATTTAGTAAATGTGATACATTAGCAGACTCATCAGGTATGAAGACAGAGTTTTCTGCTTGGATAATGACAGAGTTCAGACCTCAGGAAAAATGTTTCAGGTGTCAGAAAACACTGGAAGGAATTTTTTTAAAATACAGTAATTGCCCTGGCTAGTGTGGCTCAGTGGACTGAGTGCCGGCCTGGGAACCAAAGGGTAGCCAGTTGGATTCCCAGTCAGGGTACAAGCATGGGTTGCGGGCCAGGTCTCCAGGAGGGGAGCACGAGAGGCCACCACACACTGATGTTTCTGTCCCTCTCTTTCTCCCTCCTTTCCCCTTCTCTCAAAATAAAATAAATAAATAAATAAATTTTACAAAATACAATAATAAAGATCAATATATGTCTGAAGGAGAGAAAACCGTGGGTATTGTTAAGATGGATCGATTCCCCTAATGAAGGTCTTGGGGGAGAGTCAAGTGCAGAGGTTTCCCACAAGCAGTGGACACAGGGTATGCAAGTGACAAGGAACATTGCTGGTAGCACCAAGGAAATGACACCCTAACCCTAAGGGGGTGACGGAGAGCTGGAATCCAGAAAGGGGGTTGGCAGAGGAGGCACGACTTTCAGTTTCAGGTTGCAGCAAGTCAGAGATGACCTTGCAGGGAGAGAGGCAGAAGAACAAATACCCCGACCTTGCTTTTCTACCCCTAAGAGGCCTCCTGCTTGGACTTGCCATTGGCAGAAGCCCAGCAAAACTCAGAGAGCCAGAGATCCCACTGACGTGGACAGAGAGGACAAGGGCCTCAAGGTCAGGACCACTCTCACTAAGTGCTGTTCTTGCCACATGTGCACAAAAAGCACAGTGTTTGCAGACCAGCTGTAAGCAGGACGAGTTTGACAAGAACTGAACCAAGGAAGTGCAGGCAACTGCAAAGAGGAAACCAAAGTGCAGTTGATGAGTCAGCACACATAACCAATGGCTCAGCCGCCATCGGAGAGAGAGCTTTCCCCGTCTCCTTCACGGGCTGCAAATAAATAAATCCACCTTGTGACAACTACGTCTTGTCCTTGAACAGAGCAGCCCAAGTGGTGAACCCCTTGAGTTCAGTAACAATGTGACCCACATAGATCACTTCCTGGGGCAAAGAGCTATGGTGATGGGGGCAAAGTGTGGATCTGAGAGGCAAATGAAAACTATTTGGTACAGAAGACATTTTAAGTTATAGTCAGGGATATTTTACCTTAGGATGGTCCCTGAACAAGCACAGAGAGAAAAACAGTAAGAGGATTTAGCACCTTCCAGACCTCCATGGACCACAGAACCATCTTGCTGGAGAGGCTTTCTCTTCACTGACCGCGGGCTGGTAGATGCAGATGGAAAGATGTGCACCACAGAGGGGCAAATATTGAGTTTTTATTATATATTTAGTTCACTAGATTGAGAAATTTGATTGGTCAGTGCTTAAGCTTTCGGGTAGGTACTAGGAGGACTAGGAGAGGCAGGAGGCAGGGGACAATAGGATGGCTGCCCGTGGAGGGAAGCAGCAAGATTTGGAAATGAGGATGTTCATGACATGCCATTGGTCTGGAGCATTGAACCAATTATTGGTGCTAATGACTCAGTCACCATGAAGGGTCCAGGTAACAGTTTCCTGACTTCCAGTAGAGAGACAGAGCAGGACCAGGTATGAAATTCTCAAGGTCTTGTTCACTCACAGAAAATACCAAGCCCATTGCTCAAACACCTGAAGATTTCAAGATGCCATTGACAGAGCACCAAGCCATGGGAGGAGCCTCTCTGAGCACAGGGCCCTGTGCAGCCCCACAGATAAAAAAAAGGAAGAACTGGATTTCTGTCCAAGATGGAGGCATAGGTAGACACACTGTGCCTCCTCGCACAACCAAAAGAAGGACAACAACAAATTTAAAAACAAATAACAACCAGAACTGCCAGAAAATCAAACTGTATGGAAGTTCAACAACCAAGGAGTTAAAGAAGAAATACTCACCCTGACCGGTAGGAGGGGCAGAGACAGGCAGAGAGGACTTGTGGCAAGGCGGTGGCTGGCAGACCGGGCGAGGCGGCAGATTGTGAAGTGGGCAGTCCCACATTTGTGTGCAGATAAACTGGGAGAAACAACTAGGGAGCAAGACAGACCCCACAACCCAGGGTTCCGGTGCTGGGAAATAAAGCCTCAAAGTCTCTGATTGAAAACACCTGTGGGGGTTGAGGCAGCAGTGGGAGAAACTCCCAGCCTCACAGGAGAGACCGTTGGAGAGAACCACAGGGTCCACAAGCACACCCACCTGGAATCAGTACCAGAAGGGCCCAATTTGCTTGTGGGGAGCGGGGGAAGTGGCTGTAAACCAGCAGAGAGAGGAGCAAGGGGCACTGCTCCCTCTCAGACCCTCTCCCCCAGACAGCATCACAACACAGTGACGTGGGTTGCCCTGCCCTGGCGAATACCTCCTCCCCTTACTACGTAACAGGTGCTCTGAGACAAAAAAAATAAAATGGCCCAAGTGAAAGAACAGATCAAAGCTCCAGAAAAAATACAACTAAGCAACAAAGAGATAGCCAACCTATCAGATGCACAATTCAAAACACTGGTAATCAGGATGCTCAGAGAATTGGTTGAATATGGTCGCAAATTAGAGGAAAAAATTAAGGCTATGAAAAGTGAAATAAAGCTAAATATACAGGGAACCAACAGTGGCAGAAAGGAAACTAGGACTCAAATCAACGATTTGGAGCAGAAGGAAGAAATAAACATTCAACCAGAACAGAATGAAAAAACAAGAATTCCAAAAATTGAAGAAAGGCTTAGGAACCTCCAGGACAACTTTAAATGTTCCAACATCCGAATCATAGGGGTGCCAGAAGAAGAGGAAAAGAGAAATTGAAAACTTATTTGAACAAATAATGAAGGAGAACATCCCCCATCTGGCAAAGGAAATAGACTTCCAGGGAGTCCAGGAAGCTCAGAGAGTCCCAAAGAAGTTGGATCCAAGGAGGAACACACCAAGGCACATCATAATTAAACTACCCAAGATTAAAGATAAAGAGAGAATCTTAAAAGCAGCAAGAGAAAAGGAGACAGTAAGCTACAAAGGAGTGCCCATCAGACTGTCAGCTGATTTCTCAAAAGAAACCTTACAGGCAAGAAGGGACTGGCAAGAAGTATTCCAAGTCATGAAAGCCAAGG
>VMDR010036169.1:0-10557 GCA_007922815.1 Macrotus californicus | reverse complement strand
TCCCCCACCCCATCCCTATAAAAACATCAAGAATCTTTATGGAAGGCACTGGGCTAGGTGTTTTCAATATTATTTCATTTATCTCTCCTCATAATTCTGCTGTTATGTTTACTTTATGAATGAAGAAAATGAGACTTAGAGAAGTTCTGTAATTGGTCCCATACCACAGAACCAGTCTGTGGTGAAAAGGGATTCACATCCAAGTGAGTCCGATTCCAAATCCATGCTTTTCCTATCGATGCTGCTGCTTTTCATCTCTCTCTCTTTTCTCCGTGGTTTCTCTACCAAATCTCCTATAGCATCTAACTCCATTCTTTCCACTTTGTTTGGCTATGACAGCAATAGCCACAGCTTTAAATCCTTGTGTAGATGTAATTATTCCTGGTCTTACATGACATAAGCTTCATATATTACACATTCTAGAATTGTGCACCTTAGACTCTAAGTAACCCCTTTGATCTATAGAACTTCTGTAGTCTCTGTGGGTGGTTTATCCTGTTTGTTCTTCAGCTCTAGTATTAAAAGAGGATTTCTAGCAATTTTTGATAATTTCTTTCTAAAACTCACCTTTTCTTTGAAAATCCACTGGTATCTCTTTCTCATATTCTTCATAAGTGTCTGTTGGCCCTCTTTCGTTTGGTATCTGCATTCCCCCATCCCTTTTTGTCTCTTGGTATAAGTCTTTATCTTCACTTCTTAATCTTTTCCGTAATCTTTTCCCATGTGCCAGTGTCAACACTTCCACAGAGATACTTCTCTGCCTCATCTCAAGGAAGAAGAATCCACCCATCCTCCACTCTGACATTAAAATGGAAATAAACTTACTGCGTTCCAAAACATTTTGAACTATAGTAAAATATCCTCATATAAATGTCCAAGCTATCTTAAATTCCCACGGACGTTATAACGCTTTGGAGAATGCTCACTTATTCACGAAGACAGAGGTAGTTCGTTATATCCTGTAGTAGATTTGAGATGGAAATTACCATGGCCTGGCATCTGGCTTTGATTAAAATGGTAAAGTTTGCACATGAACAACTGAAGGGAAGACTCTAATGTGTTGTCCATGGTCTTTTACACTTTTCTACAACAATACAATTTTAATATCACTAGCATGCAAATTAACCTTTCATAAGTAAGAGCAAATCATATATTTATGCCAAGACAAAAAAAGAGCACTTTTTAAGAAATACAAATGCAAGTTCCTTCCACAAGACCTCAACTGTTATCAATTATTGTTTAACCTAATGATGAATAATTTCTGGAAAATTTATTAGCAAAAGAAAAGTTCTCTGCCTTGAAGCATTTGTGTGCTCTCTTTCATTGGCATTGTATAACTCACTGTGTTTCCCTTTTGGTCTTGACTGCCAAGAAGCTCGGAGCCAAGCCTAGACCTCAATCACGGTAACTGAATTATCCTTTGTGTTTAGGGTATTTGTTTCTCCTTTTCTGGTTTTAATTTCTATTTCAACAGCATTTATGCCTGACTTTAACCAAAAACTATATCAAATTTCTCACCCTCCACTCTCTTTTAAATAGGCAAGAAGTAATAATAAATAGATATTAATGGATTTACTTCTTTGAATAAAATACAATTGATTTTGGTTTGTTTTTTTCCAGGGTCAAAAATTTGTTTCGAGATTCTAGTTGTCTGACAGCACTAATGAATTTGATTTAACTTGGTACTAACACATACATTTGCACATACACGCTGTACAGCAACCCTGTAACGAGGTCTTTAATTTCTTCCTCTTTATCAGAAGGAAGTAGTTTGGCTTTATCTGAAAGGAGGTAGTTCCACGTTTTCTGTTTGGCTAATTAGCTATGGCCTACAGCTTTCTGCAGGCCCCTCTTCCAAATCAAAGAGCTCAGCTCTTTCCTGCTTCTCTTCCTCGTGGCTGTCATCTGGGGGGGTGGGGAGGTGGGCAGGGTACATTTCCCTGTATCTGTGTTTTTGGACCAGCAGCAACCTAGCCATTTATTCTTCTCAACAATTCGGTTCTTTAGCTAAAATATTATTCTATGTAGGCTAGTGAACCCAAAGTTCGCAACCTGCTTAAGATCTCTTGGTCTTTGCCAGTGTTCTTAAAGAAAAGTGTATGTATATACACATATATACATATATATAGGCACATACTATATATACACACATATATAGTTTTATTTTCTAAATATATAAGTGTATTACATACATACACATATATTATATATACCCATACATATATACTGCACACACATAGACATACAAGGTCTGTCCAGAAAGTATCCAGCTATGTACTATGAAAAATAGAGACATTTATTGAAGAAGATATAAGAAACATTATACATAGGACAATGATGCCTCAGTTCCCTTCAAAGTAGGCACCTTGGGACCTCACACAGTTTTCCCAATCACCATCAGCTGCCCTGTTGTATTTTCCTGAATCTCATCAACAGGCTGAAATCTCTTTTTGAAGGTGATTTTAGTTTTGGGAAAAGCCAGAAGTCACAGGGTGCTAAATCTGGGCTGTAGGGGAAGTGAGTCACCTGGGTGATTTGATGTTTCACCAAAAACTCTGCATGAGACATGATGCATGAGCAGGCGTGATGAAGCTGCCAATCACCAGTGGCCTACAGCTGCAGCCTTCTGAATCATCTGAATAGTTTCTGGGGAGGAGTGTTCAAGCTTAATGCAAAATCTGATGCAGATTCCTTGCTCTACTTGCTCAGTAATTTTGAATATGATGGCCATACAGTACACATGCTCACTTGACAGCATCTTCCTCCCCCACTGATTAGTACAGTGATCATTGTTCACACAGGTGCATTCAGTCCATTCTACTTGGCTGCCAGGTTATATTGATGTTGTGCAAACTGTTCTCATTATATTAACAATGGCTGGACTTTTTCTGGACAGATCTCAAATATATTCACACATACATATTCCAAACAATACTAGAATTACACAAACTTAAAAATTATTCACAGTTCCGCCATCTACATAAATTATATATTTTAATATTTTCTATTTAAAAAGCTAAGGTCTTTTTGTATATTTTAAATCTACCAAAGCAAAACGGGATAGTGTTTAAAGTAAATTTATGAAATGTCATTCTTGAAACCTAGGTTAAAAAGTCAGAACCTTTTTATTATGAGCAGACGTTCATATTTGCCTTACTCTTTTGCTGTCTCTCTCAGTTTTTGGTCACCTCTTTCCATCACTTTGGTTTGCTTTTCTCTTTTCCTCCTCCACCTTAGGGATCTCTGGGATTCTTCTTCCAGTTTATCTCCAGTCCTCTACTTTCTTTCATCTACTCACTTTGAGGACCTCCTCAGCATTGTAAAATCTTATGTAGAAATAGCATGCATTTTCCCTCTTGTTATTAGATGTATAATTTACATGAGTTACATGTTGGCTTAACATATGTGCCCCCTTCCCTCTTTTGTACCAAATGCCAGAGTCAAAAAAGATTTTACGAACAACCTTGCCTTGCATTTTGGAACATCTTTCCTAGCCACCCTACCCTGAGTGTGTAGCAATGGTATTCGGGTAATTCCCGTAAAATGTCACAACACTGAACTAGGCGAAGTGGCCAGCAGGTCTTGTCCATGAAAAGTGGCTGCCACCTGTGGCTGAACATCCTGGACTTTAGTCAAGGGGGTCCTTGCGCTTTATCTCAGGATCAAATGTCTGAAGAGCGCATGCTTTGAGAGCTCAAAGAACCCCAACTTTTTCTTTTTTCCCGAGAAATGGCCAGTCACTTCTCCACCCGTGCTGGAGCAGTGGCTCCTGAATGAGTTCCAGGAGCTCTCGGATGCCTGTGCACCAGCAGAGAGTCCTTTTGTTTGACTTGGGTAATTGTAATTACTTTGAAGGGTTTGTCTTAAGAGACAAAGTTTCTGCTTTTAGAAGAAAAGGCTCAACAGAAGTCTGAATTTCCTGACACAGTAAATCCAACACTCAGGGCTCAGTCTCCCTACCTGCCCCACTTCTTGCCTTGCCTGAGTGTTCCCTGTTTCCATGCCTGTGGCTTCTCACTGCCCTTCCCAACTCCACAGTATCTGCAGTAGAAATAGTAAATGGTGGTCAAGGCTTGGAAACCTTACGCCCACAAAAGCGGGAGTGGAGCTTGCACCTCCACTCCTGAAACAGGAATCAAAAAGACCTGAGGTGCAGTTCCAGCTCTGCCATAAACTGCCCGTGTGACCTTAGAGAAATGATTTAATGCCTGATATTCTCTCTCTTCATCTATAAAATAGAAAGGAAAAACCCCTGCCATGCTACCTCACAATGTGCATAAAAGTAGAATGTGGTAATGTGCATGGAAGAGCCTTAAACACAACTTACTTTTTACTATAGCGAGCGGTCAGAAATAGTCATAGTTACCACTTTGGACTTGGCTAGGGAAGACCCATTTACAGAGTTGAGAAAGTCTTCTTGCAAGTACAGGAAATTGGAGGGAAATCTGGGATAGTGAGTACACACACCCTGGTCCTTGCTGAAGTGTCTTCTTACCTGACTCCTATGTCCTCTTCTACTTCTCTGTGCCATTTCTCTAAAAACATTTTCTCCCATCTTCAGGCTCCTATGGCCTGAAGACCTTGTGCTGCATTATGGAATCACCGGGCCTTCACAACAGCTGTATTCACAGCTTAACTTGAGCCTGTGAGTCTGCCCTTCTTTGCAGCTACTTCCATTCCTTTCCATCCCACTCCATTTTAAACATTTGGGCAGATGGTGTGTTAGGTGCTGGGAGAGAAAGAAAAATGACATACAGTGAATTTTTGAGTCAGAGCTCACAAATTATGAGAAAGATACACAAGTAACTCCAACCCAAAATGTGATAAAGGCTCTAATCTGGTAAAGAAAATATATTTGAAAGGACAGAGGAGAAGAGATTAATTCTAAGTGATACGCTCTGAGGAGGCTTATGGGATTTGGGTAGTAAGTACCTAGCAGATAGGACTTTGATGGGTCCAAAAATGGGAATGGGTTGGATTCATCTGAGGGATGAATCTGAGAAGAGGAAGATGCAAAATAGAGTAGGTGAAGGTAGCAGGAGATAAGTCTAGAATGTGGAAGGGTGGATAGCAGGCCAAGATGTAGAAGGGGCCTATTCTCAATCTGTTTTTTCACCCCACGTGAATGAATTTACTAGTTTCATCTCCTGAATTTTCATTGACTATTGGAAACTGAGTCACCTTCATTATATATAATTCTCATACTTCCTATGGTACCCAATTATGATAGGATTTGGTTCATGGAGTCTTTCACAGTCTGCAGCAAGAGTGGAAATAAACCAATATTTCCATGGGTTTAAGTAACTGCACTTTTGATACTCTTTTCTCATTAACAGCTGAGAGTAACTGGTAATCGTGGAGTTTAGTGATGTGAAATAAACGAATGCAGAGAATGTGGCTTGTAATATTGCAAGTGGGACTCATTCTCTGACCAAACGCTTAGAAAAACTCCCCAAGGACCATGCCAAAGCAAACACAGAAAGTTGCAGTTGGATATTTGTGCCTGTGATTCACAAATTTTATGATTACATTTTTAAATGTGGTAAAGGAAATCAGTCCAGAAAAGCTCTGCCTGAATATTTAATATTATTATGGAGAGGAAGGATTTCTATAGATTTAGAACTTAATTCCCTCTTCTCACTGAGATAATACCACTGCAGGCTATATATTAATCAATTATGAATGTGAAATTAGGACTAGAGACAGAAGGAACATTTCAGTGGAAGTGTAATCTTATTTCTCATAGAACACGAAGAACATGGTGTGAAACAGTTATTTTTTTCTAGGAAGTAAGCAAATTCTCTTCTACATACCAAGCTCAGGGGAAAATCAGGTTGGGTTTAGAGGCCAGGAAGGGCTCTTTTAGTAAAAACCCTTCCCCCTCCAGCAGGGCTGATGTTTTGAGATACCCAGAATAGTTGACAAACAATCCCTGTGCTTTCCAGATTTCCCAATTGGTCATATAATCAGCAAAGTGTAATTTCAATTTTCAGAGTTGGGTGTGCTTTGGCAGGAGGGAGTTAGAAGCAAAGAGAAAGGCCAATGCTTGCCGCTACGCCCTTGGCCTAGAGCAATCTCAGTATTGACATCAGGTGTCTTCTTGTGAGAGCTCATGGAGACTCTCTGTCAACAAACCAGTGTGACTCAGGTGACAGGCGGCCACCACAGTTAAGTCTGCCTTCATTACAGCATCACTGTCATTACAGTCTCCACTGGTGTCACTGGGGGTTTGAGGAACAAGAAAGGGAGCTGGTAGAGAGACCCCACATGCTGGGGATCTGGAGCTAAAGATTTCACAACGTCTGTCCTCCAGGGATGGTTAATTTTCTGTGTCAGCTTGGCTAGACTATGATATCCACTTGTCTGCTCAGACACCAGGCTAGTATTTCTGTGAAGGTATTTTTTAAAATGAGATTAACATTTAAATCAGTAGACTTTGACTAAAGCAGATGATGCTGCATAATGTGACTGGACCTCATCCAATCAGTTGAAGGCCTTAAGAGAAAAGCCTGAGGTCTTCCAAGAAAGAAGGACTTTTTCCTTCAGATTGTCTTCAGACTCAAAACTACAATATCAGTTTTTCCCTGAGTTTTCTGCTGGCATGCCTTGTATATTCACACCTGCCAGCCCACACAATCACGGGAGCCAATTCCTTAAAATCTCTCCCCTCCGCCCTCTCTGTCTATCTGTTGTGGGGGGACCATAAAAAAACTGGAATTATCTTCTGGAGGGTGGGCCCCTTGTAGCACAGGTGAGTGCTCTGGGAACCCATCTGTATCAGTGTACCTGCTGGCATTGTTGTGAGAGGCTGTGTTTGGCTTCCATGAATTTTTTTGGGAAGACTTTCAATGTGGTTGCCCATTTCATGATGGGTGATTTACAGGCAACCTGCCCACACCACGCTGAGTGTTGAGAAGTTTTTGACTCAAAACAGCATGAACCCTGTGCTCCACCCTCCCTATTCACTGGATCTCACATTGAGTAACTTTTTATTTGGTTTTGTTTCCCTGGATGAAAAAAGGCTTCAAAGGAAAATGTTTTGCTGATGTGGAAGAGGTGAAACAAAAAACAGCAGAAGCACTAAAAGCCATCAAAATTGACAAGTTTCAACACTGTTTTGAGCAGTGGAAACAAATGTCTCGATAAGTGTATTGCATCAAATGGAGAGTCCTTGAAGGTGACTGAAGTTTAAACGTGTACAAATAAATATACAATTTTTTAATAAATAAATTCTGGGTTTTTGGGGGTCTCCCTTTATCTTACATATATGTCACTGAAATCATGTCTACCTATCCTGTTCTGTTTTCTCTGGAGAACCCAACTTCCTAACTAATAAATACTCTTTTTATTTTAGTTTTTGCTTGTTGCTACTTGTATTTAATAGTCGGAGTTGAGTACTCCAGACAGAGCTGAACATAAAAGTGTACTCCACATCACTGGCTAAGCTTTTTTCTCACTGGTATTAGTGTCCCCATCAGGCCAGGAGATTGATAAAAGTAAAGGGTAATGAACACAGCTGTGGAATGAAGCATGACAAGCACAGGGCCGGTTCCATTTAGCCTCAGCTGTTCAGTGTTACCCATCTTTGCCCCTCAGCACACTAACGTTGCGTGCCCCTCGAGGTTGGGCTGCGCTGCACTTCGCGGAGAAGAAGGTAAGCTCCCTTTGTTGGTGGTTATCATGTTGTCTTGACCTGTGTTTGTTGTTTTTCTGAGCAAAAATGGCTGGAATTTTATAGGTGACAGCTCAAGATTTTACTTTTTGATTTGTTTTAGAGTAAACCTTATATTTTATTTTCATTTGGTTAAGGAACAATCTTCAGTTTGGCACTGTTCAATGGAACTTTCTATGATAATGGAAATGTTCTCCTATGCTGTCTAATATGCCGCATGTGGCTATTGAGCACTTAAAGTATGGCTAATGTAGATGAGGAATTAAAATTAAACTTTTATTTAATTTAAAGTTATTTAAATTTAAAAAGCCATGCAATACTATAAGTTACCATGATGCACAGCAAAAACTCCAAAGGAAATTATTACAGAAATTGTCTCATGTGGTTATGGAGGATGAGAAGTCTCGTGATCTGCTGTCTGCAGGCTGGAGAACCAGGGAAGCCGCTGGTGTAAGTCACTCCAGGTCCAAAGGCCCGAGGATCGGGAGGCTGATGGTGTAGGCCTGCCTGAGTCTGAAGCCCTGAGAACCAGGGCAGCTGGTGCCTAAGGACTGGAGAAGATGAATGTACGAGGTTAAGCACATAGTGCAAGTTTACTCTTTTCCCATCTCTTTGTTCTAGTCAGGCTTCCGATGAATCAGGAGATGCCTACCTGTAGTGAGGAGGGTAGTCTTCTTTACTCTGTTGATGCAGATGAAAATCTCTTCTAGAAAAATCTCCAGACACTGAGAAATAATGTTTTACTAGCAATCTGGATATTCCTTAGTCCAGTCAAATTGACACAAAGTTAGCCATTATAACAAGTGAAAGCAAATGCCTTTTCACAAATCAACTGGATTATAAAAAATGTAACAAAAATCCTTACTATTCCTTGGCCCAGCAGTACCAGCATCATCTATGAGCTTCTTACACATGTGGACTCTTAGGCCCCATCCTAGACCTACTGAACCAGAATCTGTGTTTTAACAAGACCCTCAGTGCACGTTCTCATTGAAGTTTGAGAATTACTGATATAAACCATACAGTCTTAGTTCGCAGGTGGAGGTGGGGGAGAGCAGTGAGGAGTTCATCCAAGTCCCTTGTGTGACTTCTTCTGAGTACTCTCCCTACATGCCTCCAGCCTCAGTTCCGGGGCTCAGGGTCTCCAAACCTGGGTATGGCATGAACTTTCTGAGGAACATTAGAAACTCTCTATACATGATTTTGATTTTTCAAGATGCTACACCTGCTCACAAACTTCTGCTTTTGTTCTTGCTCTCTGAGAGTGGGAGCTGTCTCAAAGTGAAACATTATTGCTCCTGACCAGGTGTCTTGTGCCGTGCGAAACCTTACGTCATTGATACAACAGCCCTCCAATGCACAAATCAATACCTGCACTGGTTTTCTGTTTATTATCAAATACATCACATCTTACTCACAGCATTAGACACAGCGAATGTTAAATTCTCTATGTGTTTATGACTACCACATACCAACCCCTGCTCTATTATTATTTTGGGAAGTAAACATTGCAGCATATAATAGAGACTGGAGGTGGTAAATTTAACATTTACTTGGTTTTAAATTAAATCCTTATCTCTTGTAGTCATTGGTAACCAGTGTGATAGAAAAGTCAGATAACAGCTGTTATGTGTCCCTCAAGGTCTTTTAGTCTACAATCCATGGTCACATATTTATTAGGTCCTAAAAACAATTCTGAACTGCTAAGCTTTTCTGACACTATGATGGGTGTCATGTCAAGCACCTGAGAGCAAAGCTATGCCATCTCTCCCATGTCTGGTGCTTGGTGCTGACTGTTGACTGACCTTGAGTCTTAGGGGTTTTTTTTTTTTTTTGCAATTACATTAAATTTTTTTCTTTATTTTTATTATTGACACTATTACAGCTATCCCTATTTCCCACTGCCCTCCCTTTGCCCACCTCCACCCAGCCCCTGTCCCTTCCCTCTGGCTGTCACCACACTGTTGTCTGTGTCCATGGGTTATGCAGATATGGCTAAATCCAGAGTTGCTGCGGGAGAGGACTACGCAAGGGCATAGATATGGAGAGGCATGATTCATTGGTGGAGGTCATTACTGTAATAAACATGCTAGTTGTTGTATTATAGGTATTACAGTTTAGGTTTTTCATCCTTAAAATGCAGATGATAACAATTGTATTTACCTCATAGAATTACCATGAAAATCGAATGATCCACTGCATATGTATTATTTTTCACAGTGCCTGGAACATTGTAAGTGTTCAATGAATATTAGTTATTATATTGAGGACTTGTTTATTTCTTTAGGAAATGAATTGAGGTATATACTTGGTAAAGACATTAGATACCATTGGCAAATTATTTATTATCCCATACCTTTTAAAAAACATTGGGTATTATCACTTTTGACAATCAGTGTCATTCTGAAGGGTGAAAAATAATCCATTGTTATCATTTATGTTTCTTTGTATATCATTTCCATAGATTTTTGACCATGTACACTTCTTTAGTGATTGGCCTATTCATTCGCCTTGCCCATTTAAAAGAAAATAAATGTTTATTTTGAAATAATTTTAGGTTTACAGAAAAGTTATAGAGATAGTACAGAAAGTTCCTGAATATCTCATTCCTGAATGTCACATTTTGTATTACCACGGGATATTTGTTATAACTAAGAAACTCATATTAGGATATTGCTGTTAAGTAAAGTTCAGACTTTAGTTAGACTTGCTAGTTTTTCCACTAATGTCCTTTTCCTGTTCTAGGATCTAGTCCCAGTTCCCACATTGCATTTAATCAACATGTTTCCTTAGTCTTTGGCTTATGTGACAGTTTTTCATCTTTGTTTTTCTTTTTTTTTTTTTATGTTGGCTATTGTCATTTTTTTTAATATATTTTATTGATT
>VMDR010036168.1:0-10561 GCA_007922815.1 Macrotus californicus | reverse complement strand
AGAAGGAGAAAAACAAAGGCAAACCAGGGAGCAGTAACAGAAGGAGAAAGAAAAAAACTGCAAAAAAAGAAATGATAACTATGTGATATGATGGAGGTATAGCTAATACTGCAATGAGTATCATGCAACAACACAGAAATGTATCCAATCAATATGGTATACGTACATCTTAAACTTATATGGTATTGCATGTAAAGTATATTTCAATACAACTATTATGTAAATGAAAAAAGAAGTCATAATATTAATGGTTAGCAAAAATATCTCAGATAAGTTCAAAGTGTCCATGTGAAAAATCAAACTTTATAAATAATAAATATATAATAGAATGCCTGTAGGAAAATATTGCTTTCAAAACATTAAAAATCTAACAAGAAACTTAAATAAATATGATAACTTTAGCATTTAAATATTTTCCCTAGAAATCACTCCACCAATAAAATAATGAAGCAAAAGGGGGAAGAATCCATGCCAATTAATACTATGATTATACTTGTACCATTTTGTATAACATCTGTTTCATTTTTCCTTCCAGAAATGTGACAGAGATGACTTTACTTGCCTAATGACAACTTAGAACTTGGGTGGCCATTGATTTTCTTTGATGAACAATATCTGAATCAAAGTGACATTGTGTAACAATGGCACTTCTGGGTCCGAGCTTTGAAAGCCAATTCTCCATTTGTTTTTCTTTTTCTTCATCCCTGGGAACCAGAAACATCCTGACCAGGAGACTGATGTTTAGCAATGGATCTCAGAGTGAGGTTTATGTGAAACAGAAGACCAGCTAACTCATAACGAGTTCATATCATGAACAGCATATAAACCTGTAGGTTTATTTCTGGTTTTATTTTTTTTCTCTACACATATTTAATGTTGTAGATAAAAAAATGTAAAATCTATATTTTTTATTTTTTACATGCTAGATCCCAATTTAGCATAATTTAATTAATTCTTGTTAGATGCCAAACTTTATAAAGAACACTCAGAACATTTTTTTAAACCCAACAAATTAATAGAAATTTTGGACCTGGTATGAACATACTATTCACAGAAGAGAAATTTCAAATGGTTTATAGTTTTGAAAGTACAAGCAAATTCTAATGATTTTCAGGTGGACATTATACTTTGTTTTAATGCCTAATGCCATAAAACCTATACATGCTAAAGGCCAAGTGGTAAAGCATTATGGGTATGACTCACATTGTAGTGACCTTTATTTTGAAGCCCAGTATGGTGCTGGAGCCATTTCCTTCCTGGTATTTCATATAGGATCATTTTGTCACTCTCTTGGCTTACTCAGGATGCAATATCGAACACCACAGACTGTGTGTAGGAAACAATAGAAATTTATTTCTCAGTGTTTTGGAGGCTGAAAAGTCCCAGATCAGGTGCCAGCTTGATCAGATTCTTGTGACAATCATCTTCCTGGCCTGCAGATTGTTAGAGAGAGCAAGCTCTTTGGTGTCTCTTCTCATAAGTGCACTAATGTTATCATGAGGGCTCACCTTCATGAGCTTGTCTAAACTGAATTAACTCCCAAAGGCCCCTGCCCAAAAACCATCACCGTGGAGACTGGGGCTTCAACATATGAGGGAGAGCATAACTCAAACCTCAGCAGTCACTAAGCCTCAAGCATCATGGGGTACCAGCCCGTCAAGCTACTCAAGCTCAGCTAGGGCAGCTCAGTCACCTTAGGCAACTTTTCAGCCAGAATGCTCTAATCATTTCTCTTCAGTTGTTCACACAGAACTCTCATTAGATACCCCTCAGGGATGGCTGCCATAGATCAAGGTGATAATGTAGGTCAGTTCCCATCAGTACAAGACACATACGGCATTAAATTAATCATCAGCTCTTACTCTTGTACTCCACCCTCAGAAGTCATTCTTTTTGGTGACTTACAGCCTGAGATTCAGGTATCTCCTCCAACCTGTATTTATTTGAGGCTGTGTAACCTCCTGGACTAAATTTCCTGCTCAAGATTATCAGGTAGTATGGCACCTGATTCTCATTCAATTTTTGATTTTAACAAATCTTAATAGTTTCTTAAATATTCTCCCCATCTAAGAGTAAAAAATAAAAATGCATTTGGAAAAACACTGAAAGAGGAGACAACACTACCTCTATTCTACTTCTGCTCATAAGGTTTTGACATTATCACTTGGTTTTAAGCCCAAGGGCTTTATTTTATTGCCAGATCTTGGCCTGCACTCTACAAATTGGAGTATAATTTGGTAGAAGAAAGCCTCTGGCTATTCTGCTTTGTCATTTTGTAGCTTAGGAGATCTAAATTGCCCAAAATAAGGGCTCTGTAAGTGCTAACTCCCTTCTTTCCCTGTTAGAAAAGATCATGCCGACAATCTCCCTACATGAACTTCTAATCATCTTTGACCTTTCTTTTAAAGCTGATCAAATAACATGAATCAACCAGCTTCAGATCCAGAGTGTGGGTAGTTTAATATGGATTTCATCACAAGCATGACCTCATCTAGTAAGGGGAGGAAGGTTTTCCTTTTCTCTATGTCTCAGATAATGAGTTATGAATACTGCCTGATGTCAGGAGGTAAATTGAACTAAGGGCTAACATTTAAAAAAATAATTTACAAAAAGAACAAGCATTCATTTTGTTATATATTTTAGAGAATGTTTGTTTTCCTCTCTGGGTTTTTATGAGTCACAGAAATTATTGTCACACTTATACCTTTATTACAAGATAACTGTGTTTCTGTTGAGTATAAGCCAGATCCTACATGAAAATCTCTTACAATATTTTCTGACATCTAACTTAATATTTAGAAAACATCTACTTGGAACTCGCTTGCCTATGTACAAATGGTGTGTTCTGGAAAGATAGGTTTATATTTTTGCAATTCTTAAGCAGTGAACAACAATGACCATGTTTGATGTTTGTGAGGACTATGTGCCATTGTGTATGCATTACCATAATTAATCCTACACAATAAGTACAATTATTTCCCACATTCTACAGTGATGAGAGCTAATGCTTATAATTTGAAGAAACAAACAGCCAAGCTTAGATGGTGAGTAAGACGTGGAGTTTGGATTTAAATGCTGATAGGCTGACTGCTGTGGATGAACTCTTCATCATGTCTCTCTATTATCTATCAGTAGACCCATGTAGGGTAAAATGTTAAACACGCAAATTCCTAATTACTCTCCTTGAATATTTATGTGCAGAATTTGATAATTTACAGTTTAACAAATTTATCACATGATTCTGCTGATTGCAACATACCAAGCTCTGATTTATGAGATTTAAACACTTGAGTCGCAATTTCCCCGATGGGCATGAGTTTCCAGGTTTGAAAGCTCAATCTCATTAAAGTTTATTATTTTTCACAATTCTCATTCATCATATTTTAATACCATAAATCTATTTCAAATATTTCATTTAAAAAAATCCTAGCCCCAAGCTTTGACAAAAAAATATTGTTTTAGAAGCTGGTAAAATATTTGCATCGGTGACACATTCATCACCCAAAGGTCACAGCTCCAAAGAGGAAGGAGCTACCCTGGAACGTTGTTCTCCAGTTGATGAATGTTGCTGGCTCCGTAAAAGTGCTCTGGTATTCTGTGTCTCTCATGGTGTCTACAGACACCAAAACGAACACTTGCTCAAAAATTAAAGCTCTTTCTCAAAACCAGTCTGACTCCAGCCTTCAGAATCTGCTAGAAATACACAAGCTAAGAGAGATTTAAAATATAAAGCTGAGAATGTCAGTCAGGTTTATTGGGAAGGATAAATAATACATGGTGGCGGCAGAGCCGTCATTCAGGGTAGTGGCGGTCATCCGTGTGTGAAGTCCTGAAATTACCCCCCGGGGCAAGGAGAGGGGGTGGCAGTGGTGCTGTGTTTTCCTGATGAGCACTTTCTGAATCTATTGTCTGATGACAAATTTAGTCTCACATTCTTTGAGTGCTATGGCTGAAAGCATAACAAATATAAAAGTTCCATTCCCTTCAGTCATTGTCTATTCAATTTAAGCACTTTTTAGGGGAAAGCTAAATGATTTGGGGACCAGATGTTCCAAATACCAAGAAGTTCTAAAAAGCTCTTACTCGAATGAGGGAATGAGAAGATACCACCACCTACAATTTTATAAATAGCTAAACTTCATGTATTTCAAAGCCTGACATAGAGTAGAAAGTGAAAATATTTCAGAATAACTGAATCATAATCCCCCTGTAAAGGGACTGGATATTTTGAAACATAATTTCCCTCATTTTCTTACCATTTCACTTGCATCACTTCCTCTTTTTCCTCTCCAAATTCACTTCTCTTTATTTTGAATACATTTCCTTATATAAAGTTTTATTGGCTCTGAGGAAGTGTAGATTGTATAATGTGGTCAGGTTTCCATATCTTTTTTCACCAAAAGCCCTAGGTGACATTTTTAGCTCCTGCGATGGCAACGATAAATTTTAATGAACAGCCTGTAGCTGTTAGTCAATTGTTAATATCAGAGCAGTAAACAAAATATGTTAACACATGACTTATTCAAACCTAAGACATTCCATATTTCTTTTGCATAAGTTTCAGATACTGTGGTGTCTTGACTAATAAGAGTTATTTTCTAATCCCTTCAAAATCTGATTTTTTGTGTATCTTGTTTTATTGCTTTTATGTTTTATGAAAATTAAACATTAGAGACTTCTTTATCCATCTCTAACACACACAGAAAAAGATTTTGGAACTCCACTCCATACATCACTTTTGGTTACTCAGGAAACATGCAGATAAATGCAGTTATTGCCTGTGAGTACTATAGCAGGTGGAATAAAGGTCTCTCAATGATATTTATGCCCTAATTTCTGGAACAAGTTAATATGTTCCCTTAATGACAAAAGGAGCTTTGCAGATGTTATGAATATTACAGACCTCGAGATGCAAAGGTTATCCTGGATTATCTAGTTGAGACCTGTGTAATACACAAACCCTTGAATCTTCAAAACGGAAAGATCTTTTAGGGCTGGGGCTAGAGTAAAGTAGCAGTAGAAATGAAAAAAAAAATATGCAAAGCCAGTATAGGATGCACTATTGTGACTGGTGCTGAGGACAATGGGGACTCAATCCTGCCAAAAACTCCCCAGAGACTAACAGATTGTGTCTAAAAGATGAGAGTTGAAACATTTATCCCTCAGCTCTTGTACCCCACCACATGCTTGCTCTGGGGTTGAAAATGTCCCTGCTTTTCATGTTTAAATGAGACTGGATGGGCTCCAGCAGTGAGAGAGGAGGCCCTGAAGCCAAAAGCAAAGTGATTGCCCTTGGAGTGGGAAGGGGAGATGTGAAGAGCCTTAGGCTGCAAGGACCTTCCTGTTGCACTGCCAGTGGAGTCCCAGAAAAGAGGGGCAGCGTTGGGTCCAGTTGTGTCTGCCAGAGGAAGGCCAAGACCCAGTGGGCTCAGGAAACTTATATCTTCCTCATCTTTCCAGGAGGGCAGACTTGGGGCAGAAGTCAAAAATATAATTTTTGGTAGTTCATTTTTTTCGCTGAGTGCAGAGTATACACACACTGTCAGAGAAAATAATAAAAAATGAGAGGTTAAATTTTCCTTCCTTTTCCTAGAGCATTCATTTTAGAATATATGTAATTGTAAGTTCTCTTTTTTTCTCTTTAAGATGTAAGCAAAAAATTTAAAAGCTAAATAAGCTCCCTGGAGTGCAAACACCTAGGAATGTTTTTCTCAAGCACTTGGGAACCATCTCTTTGAAATGTAAATACAGGGTCCCACACAAATAATGTCCCTTTTTATTATAAAATATTACTAAATCATAAGCATGAAATTCTGTAACAATATCACGCTCAAGAATACCATATGACATTTCACCATATGTGAAATGTTCAAATTAAAACTCTAAATTATTATACCCACATTATTCCCCTACCAGCCGCAGTCAAGCAGGAGCTATCTCTGCCAGACCCTGTATCTAGGATTATAGTGCCTCTATTTCCTAGTTTTTATGGCAGGGTAGCAGCCTAACTTCTGCAGAGCTCCCTGTTCCAAGACGGAAGGAAGAGAGGGAGGGAGAGGAGGATGAGGGGAATCGAGGGGAACAGTGAGAAAGCACCCCTACTTGTGAGGAGGGAGAGAAGCCAGCTGAGTCTAAATCCTTAGTTTTTTACAACCTAACCTTGGAAGTTGCCTACCAATCCTTCTGTGGTTTGTTACTTCTTACCTGTAGGTCCTTCAGCCTAGCCCAAACTCAAGGGGAGGAGCCTCAAGTTTTACTTTTTGATGTGAAGAATATTAAAGAATCTGTGAACATGAATTTACTATTATCACAGAGCATTAAACTATTTAAAATACATTTTTAAACTTTAAAATAATAAATACTTTCCAATTAAACTGAATGTTCAATTAAGCAGAAGAATTTCTGAGCTGTGGAAAAATAGAGGAGTTTATTGCTAAAGCTGCCCACACACACACTCACAGTGCCAGCTCACCCATAATCAGATGCATAGCCATAATGCGTGAAGTTTTGTTAGAGGAAAAATGCTTGACTTTCAAAAAGGCTCATTCATTAAAAATAAAATTACCTTTGTGTTCATTTCAGCTGCAACCTTTAAGCAATCAATGGCTATGTACTCACTGTAATCATTCTTTAAAATTAGAATTATTGAAAAGCTTTATGATCACTGATGAATGAAAGAGAGTGATATTGATTTGTGACCAGGAGAGATGATCTCGGGCTGTAAATAGCTGCGGTTCTAGAAGAAATCACTGCATTCTGCTGCTTTCTGTCACGATTAAAGTGGGTCGGTTTTAAATAAATCAATCATGTTTTTAAATGTAGTCACATTATTTTATAATACCTTATTTGTATCATGGCTTAATCTAAGAAACTACTGGATAAAAAAATGAATTATACCAATTAAGAGACTACAATAGCACAAATATACAAAACTGTAGAGGGAGAAATTTTTTCTGTATGTTACTTATAAGTTTTGCTTTTTATGTTATTCTTTGTGTGAGTTTTGTAATCTATGCATCTAACTGATTGATATAGTTATGTGTAGGTAAATGAGAGAAATAAAAACCACTCCTCTTTTAGTAATTCTCATGTAACATCCTCTTTCTCTGATGCTCATCTGGGGGATAGGGAAGGTGGTTCCCATTTTCTGGCCACTGGATTAATAATAGTTCTAGTCATTACAGTAATGTCTCAACAAACATAAGCCAAGTTTCTTCTGTGGATTGAATGATGAGTACATTTCCTATATAACAAGTAATAAAACACCTTACAAAAGTGATAACATTGTTACTTTATAATCTAAAAAAATAAATAGACAGAGATTATACATTGAGAGGAGAACATCATCCTTAAACATATTTGTTCTCCATTACCTAAATTTTCTCTTATTTTGGCTAAGTCATATGCTCTTTCTTTAATGTTACTTCTTAGTTCTATTATTCCCTGAGAACAATTTTTATTATACACAGTAAGCAACCAAACCTAATTGGAGTTGAGTATCTCCACTGTGTTGTTCCCTCCGGTTACTACTCAGTTCTTCTATTTCCCACCTCCCCATTGTTGAGGCAGGCCAAAGTCCAATTCCTTGAAATTAGTTGGATTCTACTCTCACTTCTCTCTCTGACTACGTATTTTTTGTCTCCTGAGCCATCTCCTCATCTTCCTACAGCTGCCAACTAAATTTGAATTTTCTATGCATTTCATCTTATGTCTTCTTATGTCAAACCCTCTTACGAGGAAAATAAATTCTCTCACTTGGCTTGAAATCTCATTTATAATCACAGGCTCCAAAATGTGTGTCTCTAGGCCAAATCTATCTTAAGAACTCCAGCTTACTTTACTTAACTGACTATATCCCCCTGTGCTCATAAATATCTTACTACGCAAATAAGAATATGGTTGTTTTGTAACTCAGTTTTTATTGTCCCATCCAATCTATCATTTAGTCTTGTCAATTTAGTCTCAACAATATACATCTATTTTCTTCTGCCTTTAACAAAAAGTTGTTTGAGCCACTTTTCTCATTGGTATTTAGCAAGAAAAAGTAGAGCAAAAGGGAACTAGACATTGAGCTTAATAAATTGGGAAACATAAGCCTGTTTGCTTGCTAGCCAGGAAGCTATAGCTTCACACCCCATGGGGTTACAGCAGTGCTCTGCCAAGGGAATTAGCACTCCATCCCTCCCACTCTGATACTGGATTGTTTGGGGACACAGGTGGATGTGTTGGACCAAGAGGCCTGTCTGTCTAACTTATGGGCTATGGACACATCCAAAGCCCACTAAAGTCTGTGAAATTGACTGGTCCTTTTGAAAGAGCACCTGATCCATCCCAAACCCAGTTCATATAATACCACGGAACAAAGAAGCTCTCTCTCTTGCACATTGGGTAGCATACTTACTCGTTCATTTGTGCACTCTCTCCCAGGTGCACAAAACCATGTGGATCTAACAGCTACTGGGCTTGCAGCAGATGGCATGTGCTCCAAAAGAAGTAAGCTCTCTCTCTGTTTCTTGCCCACCTGGTTATGCACTCACCCCATTTGTTCATGCACTCTCTTGCCCAGGAGCATAGGACCACATGTCCCTAGTAGCCTCATGGTCCAGAAGGGAGCCTGAGATGGACTGCAGCAAGAACAAATTAAGTTCCCTGGATGGGGACACAGAACACTTAGCAGAGCCTGAATATTACAGCACAGCAATAGACTGTAGATGGAAACACACATTAAGTTAGCTGGATGTTGGACTGGACTGGACTTTAATATGGAGCAGAAACTCTGACACTGGCTTCTGTCTTCGTCTTGAGGAAATGGTTGGATGTTTTTCTTGGAAAAGCAGAAGGAGATGGGGCATTGGAAACCCAGAGAGTCACCATATTTCCACATGAAAACATCTTGCCACCCCACACTCTCCCATGTATGGGTCCTTGAAATGCTTTCCTTGTGATCATGTGGAAGAGCCTAATTTCCACCTATTTCCACCATTATCAATTTCCTCTAAAGTATTACAGTAGTTTCAAAAGTTAACCTCCTGTTTTGATATGCACAATTTCATCCCCAGAAATCCCACCTAAATAACTCTCAAAACTGTAAGGAACTACATTTTTCAATAACTCTGATTATTGAATTCCCAAGTTTAAAATACATTTAGAACATTCTCAGTGAAAGTAGAATAAAATGCAAAACTCAATCTGTTCTACAAATCTTTACCTGCCATTTCAGCAAGAGTCTATACTCGCTTTCCTCAGTCTCTATATTCTAACCACTGTTTCCTTCTTTTAATTCATTCAAAAGTTCAGCTTTATCTTAACTAAGGGTCTTTACAGGCACCATTTTCTCTACCTAGAATTGTTTGTCTCCGTCTTTGGGTGATGATCTCAGTGCTTCTTCTCAGTTCTCTGTTGAACTGTTTCTTCCTCAGAATTGTCTTTAGAATAACTCTTTAACGCCAAATCATACAACCAATGTCAACATACTTCATCACACCTTTACTTTTGCTTACATGTATTTATAAGACATAGAAAATGTTACAGTTTATAACAGCTGTTCACTTCTCTGACTATATCTATAAAGGCTCTCTTACCTAGCGTTGGCGAGTTCCTATGGGTCAGTCAGGGATGTTACCTATCTTAACCATCCATCTTCCACACCTAGCCCAAGTGCCTGCCACATAGATGTATGCAATCCATATTTTTAGAATTTTAAATGATGATCAGGTTTGTAGTTTTGTTCTTCTTAATTTCATTACAGAGTCAGAAAAGAGAAACAAGACTGAGACAAATGGCACTATAAACGCAGACACATTGGGCTTCCAGTTCTCTGGGCAGTGGGCTCGGCATACAGAGAGGCCATCGCAGATGCCGTGTTCTTCATAATGTTTCAAGTCTGTCAATTGCTTCCTTCCCCAAAACTCTCTACTTTTCCTGGGACACATATTCTCAATACCATTTAACTGTAGGCTCACTTCTTAAATGTAAAGTCAAAACTCCTTTATACAACACACACATTCCCGATATGTTCATCTAACCACATTGTGTTTCAGACCTATGAAGCAGATTATGCTTAAAATTGTGTGGATTTCATAGTTCTGTACCTAACCTCTGGTGGGGAAGGGACAGAGAATGTTGACTCTTTCCTCGTTTAGCTTTGTTTGGCCTAGTAAATGAGAACTATTTTAATAAAAATCTGAAAAAACAATTAAAAGCAAATCTTGAATGGCCAACTCCCTTTTCAAAAAGCCATTGTCTAATACTACATACCATACCACTTCAAAATCTACTGACTTCAAAATAGCATTTACTATTCCTTTTGAATCTCTGACTTGTCTGGCCTTGTTTTCTGTGTCTGTGTGTTTGACTAGGCTAGCTCATCCATGCCTATGTGATCATCTGTGGGCCAGGTCAGGGGGGATCTGTGGGTTTCAGCTGGGCTTTTGCTCAGTTTGGGTATTGATTAGTGGTAGGCTGGTCTACAATGCTCTCACCTGGGACAACAAGACTACTTTCACAGGTTTTCACATATTTGATACTGTGATATTTCTCCATCACCTTGTTCTAAGGCCGT
>VMDR010036167.1:0-10560 GCA_007922815.1 Macrotus californicus | reverse complement strand
CCCCTCCCAGATGATATTCATACCTTTGAATCTTTTCCTGTTCTGGTTGTTTACTTAGGTTTTTGTTTTTTAGATTCAGTTCTTGATAGTTGTGAATTTGTTGCCTTTTTAATGTTTATAATTTTGATATTTTTTTTCTTAAATAAGTCCCTTTAACATTTTATGTAATAATGGCTTAGTGATGGTGACCTCCTTTAGCTTTAACTTGTCTGGGAAGCACTTTATCTGCCCTTCCATTCTAAATGATAGCTTTGCTGGATAGAGTGACCTAGGTTATAGGTCCTTGCTTTTCATCAGTTTGAATACTTCTTGCCAGTCTTTTCTAGCTTGCAAAGTTTCTTTTGAGAAATCAGCAGTCTTATGGGACTCCTTTGTAAGTAACTCCTTTTCTCTTGCTGCATTTAAGATTCTCTCTTCATCTTTAACCTTTGGCATTTGAATTATGATGTGTCTTGGTGTGGTCTTCTTTGGGCCCAAGTTGTTTGGGATTCTCTGTGCTTTGTGGACTTGTATGTCTATTTCATTCACCAAATAAGAGAAGTTTTCTTTCATTATTTTTTCAATTAAGTTTTCAATTTCTTGCTCTTCCTCTTCTCCTTCTGACATCCCTATGATGCAAATGTTGGCATGTTTGCAGATGTCCCAGAGTCTTCTTATTCTATCCTTGTTGTTTTGAATTCTTATTTCTTCTTTCTGTTCTGGTTGAATGTTTATTTCTTCCTCATGTTTCAAATCATTGATTTGAATCCTGTCTTCCTTACCCTCACTGTTGGTTTCCTGTTTTTTTTCCTTTATTTCTCTTAGTGTAACCTTCATTTCTTCCTTTATATCATTGCTGTACTCAGTGAGTTCTTTGAGCATGTTGATCATCAGTGTTTTGAACTCTGCATCTGATAGGTTGCTTATCTCCATTTCATTTAGTTCTTTTTGGGGGATTTATTCTGTTCTTTCATTTGGGCCATATTTCTTTGTTTTTCTCAATTTGGCAGCCTCCCTGTGTTTGTTTCTGTGTATTACGTACAACTGCTTTGACTCCCTGTTTTAGTAGAAAGGGCACTTGTAAATTGTGTGGAGCAGAGCATTAGGTAATTGCCAGGGTGAGGCAACCCACTTCCCTACTTTTTGGCTTTGTGTAGGGGGAGGGCTTAGTGAGGGGAATATGCTGCTGCCTAGCTTCTGGAGATTTGCCTGGCACTCACCCCATTTCTAGTCACTTCACCCACTCCCTGTATGTGACTGGCACCCTTCCTGCTGTTGCCCTAGTGTTGAATCCCAGAGTGGGTGGGTTTTCAATGTTTTAAGACTATGTGAGCCCTTTAAGCAGAGTTTCCTGAAAATCCTGTAGTTTCTCCAGCCACCCCAACCCCCCCATTGTTTTTTACAGCCAGAAGTTATGGGGATTTATCTTCCCAGCTCTGGAACCCTGGGCTCTGTGGTCTGGGCTTGGTCTGGGATTGCTCGCTCCCAAGGTGTCCCTCCCAATTTTTATCCACCATACGTGAATGTGGACCTGCTCATGCCTGTTCCACCACTACCATCTCTGCATCACACTGCGTCTCCTCACCTCTCCACCCCTCCTATGTGTCTGGATGAATGTGGCTTCTTTAAATCCTTGGTTGTCAGACTTCTGTACAGTTTGATTTTCTGACAGTTCTGGGTGTTATTTGTTTTGAGATTTAGTTGAATTCTTTTTATGGTTGCATGAGAAGGTGAAGCATGTCTTAACTACACCTCCATTTTGACCCTGCAGCCTGGCCTGCAGCAATTCATTTTAAAATGAATCAGCATTTTATTACAAATCCTGGAACTATTTGAGCTTACTGTTTCCCTCACTTCCCATTTTCCCTGCAGAAAAGTATGTTGTACAATAAAACCTGCAATTTAAGTTAGTAGAGATACTAAAATTAAGATACTACTCTTATATTTATAAATTTGAATGTAAGACCAAATCAGGTAACATATTTTATGTATGCAAAAGCAAATCACATTTTGGAATAATCCATATAGCCTTTTAATCTTAATTTTCAGATTGAATCAAGTATATTATCACTGCAAGATGGCAGATCTTTGGAAAGCAGCTCTGCTAGGGCTCCATTCACCTTTATTCATCCTAGAGCATGAGCTAGGAGAGCCCTTATTCAGAGAACATTTTAGTACCTTTTTTTACATAGAGAAGGGAAAAATTCAGCTCAAACATAGCAGTATAATTTACGTATAGGATTTGGATTAGGGAGAATTTATTGATAATGGGAACACTCTCCCAGGATAAAGATTTATCACCCTAAGAATGACCCCAGGTGCAAGATTGGCTCTTAGAAATTTAGAGAAATCAATAGCCCACATTAAGTGAAATGGAAATGCCAAAACTGTTTGGTTGACTGGAAAAAGATATCAAATGGCTCATAGGGGTAGCACTCCAACTATGAGGATGGAAAACTCACCAGCTGACTGTGTTCAAAGTTCCAGAGAACACACCATTTACCAAAGTGATAAGGAATGCATTGTTAAGAGGGTAAGGGTCACTGAGAATCTCAGTGATGGTGTTCTTCAGTTTGCCAGGGTTGACTGGAGGAGACATTGTTATGGAACTGGGCTCCTTAATAAAGATGAGAGGATCCAGACAAAATAGAGTCCAAGTGACAGTACATAACTGTCAGAAGCAAAGTTGAAATTATGGCAATGAGTTGCAAAATTGGTGTGGCATCAAGGGTCGCAATCTGTAGAGAGTTATGATGGTTAGTAGAACTCAGTATTCTTAGATGCAAATAGATAGGCAGTGATAAGGGTATCAATTTATAAAATAAGATCAAGAATGGGTATTCAGCAGGCTAAGGGCAGCTACCGCAATAGAAAGTCACAGTCACTGTGGTTAATCGTGAAGCAATCTCAGTTTCCAAACCTGAGTCAATTCTCAGATCTAGAACCCATTGACTAAAGGGAAGTTGGTCCATATGAGAATGGAGCCTAAAAGACCTCCATAAATTGTGTTCAGTGATTATTTCCCGTGCACTTCAGAGTACTGTTTTAATGCTTTTACCAGGCGACAGAGTTTGTAAAAGACTGGCTCTGCAGCAGGTCTAGGCACCAATACAAGCAGCCCCACAGTATCAGTCAGCAGACTCTCTGCTGTTAAAGGTTGTCTGTGGTAGGAAAAGATGCCATGTAGAGTTACCAGTAATCCCACTAGAAGAACCACAACACAGGCTCCTAGGATTCTGAAGCAAGGTCATACCATCCCTAGTAAAGACCTGTAGGCCATTCAAATAGATGTTTTTACAGTCTAATGATCCTTGATTGAGATGGACTATCTGATCATGGGACATAACATAACTTTGCAGCCAGAGAATATATCATGAGCTGGGTTCTGTCAGATCCAACAAGTCATAAGTAGGGTGGGCCCAGCAGCAATCCACCACAAAATGGAAGTGGCATATATAAGACTGGATGTAAGTAGGGCCAAAGGACATCAGTTCTATCAGCTGATGGCCCAGATCCCCATGCTGTCCTGTGCTGGGTTCACAACTATGGTGTTGATATCTATGGTATAATCTGCCTAGACCAGCATGGGTACTAGCTGAGGCTGAGGCAAATCTACAATGGGTGGTAGAGAAGGTAATAAAGTATGCTACTTCAGGCTTGAGATCCATTGCAGCTGCAGCAACTGTAGTCTTCCCACTAACTTTCTTGTGTTTCCTTAGCAATAAAGGCCAACCAGAGTCCCAGAATTGCTGGTGACTAGGTAGCAGAACTTACTGTAAGAAGCGAGTGGATCTGAGCACCACAAGGGGTAAACCACAATAGACACTCTAATGCTCCACTAATACACAGCTCCTCTTCAGGGCTGAGGGCCAATGCACGCATCTCCAGCTGCTGCTGTTTTCTAGTCACGCCTTTTATAGCCATACCACAGATGCAAACTGAATTAAGTCCTCAACCCACAACTAGAATGGGCCTAAATAATTTGCTAAACCTTAAAATTAACACCTTAAATTGAACCCAAAAAATGAAGAACTCTTAGGCAACTAATTCAAATTGGAATCAAACCAAGCCAGAACATCATTTTTTCTCAGATCTAAGCCCAAACCAAAGTTCCAGACACTTTGCACATATAGTCATGGGTAGACTCTCTGTGGCATTAGTAGCTCTTGCTAATTTGAAGCTCCTGATTTTACTCTGGCAGCTTAGCGGATGACTTCCAAAGTGTGCTCCACTGAGGTTAGGGAAAATGACTAGAATTTTAAAAATTAACTTGCACTCACTTTTCTATGTGGTTCAGTTGCAGAAGAAAACATCAATTATCTTTTTTAAAGTAAGTCCATATTACCCAACATCATACCCATCAAGTCACATCATAAAAATAAGTGACACCTGGCTGTGGTTAGTTGCAAACCAATCTCAATTCTCCTCTGATGTAGCCTAGTTCCCTGAATACAAGCAGTGAAATCTTAGCCTCATTAACAATGAGATTGCCTCACAGTTTAGACAAAATCCTTGGGCTTCTTATCCAAGAGGGTGGGGATGGAGTTAAAAAACCAGTATTTGTGTGAAAATTCAGTCTTAGAAGCTCTTACATTGTTGCTCACACAAGAGATAACAGATCTGGGTTTAAGCACCATGAGGGCAGGAACCATGCTTCTTTGTATCCAGCACATCACTTAGCATAGGAGTCTGGCACTCTGTGGGCAATCAGTAAATAATGATTGAATGAATGGATGGATGAATGAATGAATGAATGAATGAGGCTGCAGAGGTCCACAAACCAGCCTTGTTGTTGGCCCCTTTGAGGGGACTTTGGCCAGGACATTTTGAAAGTGTAGCTCAACCAAGCAAGAATAGGCTCTTTTCAAGCTCCATTCTATCAAGACTGCTGCCACTTCGTTGACACTTGGCATTGAAATCTGGCTGTGCTGTCTGCCACATCCATTCAGCTCAAGTTAGCAGTGCTTGAAATAGTTTTAAGTATTTTAAAATGGTAGCAAAAATAACCAGTTTCAAAGGAATGAACTCACACTGCAGGTGGGCTCATTTTCAGAATTTATTAAACAGCATGAGCTTGAATACACACAATGAGAGACAGAGAGAGGGAGGACGGGAGTTAAGGGAGGGGGAAGATACACACACACACACACACACACACACACATAGATAGAGAGAGGGGGAGAGAGAGAGAGAGAGAGAGAGAATATGAGAATCAGATTCTCCTGGGAATTTTGGAATTTACACAGAGAGCCAGTGATTGGAAGTTGGTAGCCATGTTGTTAATGGCAGCTCTTTGGAAGAATTAGTGGATTTCAGCTTCTGAGGTCCTGAGAACTGCCACGGTCCAGTTCTCCCTGAGGAAGGCTTGGTTGTTCAACTCTCTTGGGTTTTATTAGATAAGGGAGTATTTGCCCAGCAATTTTTCTTTTACTTAAGGTCTCTCTACTTGGTTTCTTTATTTGCAAAGAGCAGGAAAGCATTTTAGAGGAAACCATGTATTTTAGAGGAAACAATGTACCTAAGTTGTTCTCTGGAAGAATGGAGGTGTTGCTGAAGGAAGTGGTGAGATGTGGGAAGGAAAGCTACACAGATAGCTGGGGTGAAGACTAAAACTAATCACTTTTCTACTGAGTCAGCTACAGACACAAGAAGATGCCAGCTGTTGACTGCAGCTCAGCACAGGGCTGCCAGGGGCCACACTGAGTAAAATTGGTTTTAGAATATTTATTTCAAAAGATGAATGCTTTCTCTTTATTCTCTGCTCTGCTTGGGAATCTCTCCTATACTTCTTGACCCACCAACTTGTTTTGAGTTTCCCTCCCTCAGCTTTTCTCTACCCTCCAAGGTGTTAATTGGCCCACAAGAGGGCTACATGGTCTTCTCTTTGATTGCAAGAAATTTCTCTGAATTATTAGCTTTCTAATTGAGCCCAAGGAATGAACTCAAATAGTGACTTAATCCTTGCCCCTTTCTTTCATCTTCCTAAATACATTTCTCATTGTGAGAATGTGGAAGGCAAATTCTGCTCCTTGTTCAAGCTGTCTATTTAGATGAATTTATTGGATGCCACTGGGAAAGAAAAGCTAACCTAGAAAAGGAAGATTGTGAGTTTAAGAAAACTACACCAAGCTATGAGGAAGGAGGGAAGGAAAAAAAAGGAGGAATTTGAACCATTTATTTGCAGCATGTCTTACTGTCAGTTAAATACAGTGATTTGCTCTGTTTTCTGCTACTTGCTGGTTATTTAATTAAATTCATGACCTAGGATGCTAACCAGCCCCACATCTAAAATAATTGCTTCTCTGTTGGTGAGATGTAAAGCTGGGATTGATTTGCCCCTGGCCGAGAGCTCTCCTTTCTGAGTCATGAGTGTCATCTTCACTCTCCTCCCCACGTAACTTTATCTCTGTATTTGATCACCGTTTGGTAGTGCACTTCCCTAAACAGGTGTCTCAGTAATTAAAATCCCACATGGGCACACTCATCAGTGAGTTACATCTATTTAATAGTCAGCTTAGAAAACTTTTCACCCTGGCCTCTTCTCCTGTCCTGGTGTCATATATCACTGGCCTTTAGCAGACTTTAAATATTAGAGTTCAAACTTATGTTTGTTTTCCTGCATTCATAGAAGCTCTCTCTTCATTTTCCGACTAATTTTCTACACAAGCCCCTGATCTCTTTCTCCTTTAACCCACCTGGATTTTCTGTAGTTTTCTGGCAGCACTCAAATTCTCATTGGATGAATCATCCTATCTTTCATTCATGCCAGCACCAGCAATTAAAAAAAAAATCAGAACAGTGTTGTTAAAACCATGGATTAAGAAAGTCTTACTTTTTTCCCTTGAGGCATAGCCAAATATTTCAATCTGAACAATCTCCCATTTTTTTTCTTTTTCACTATTTTTAGATCAAATACAGGAAACCTGTTTGGTTACCACAGGTCACTAAAGGATTTTGATGACAAAAAATTATAGAAAAAAGGAATATGTGTTTGGAGCAGGTAGGGGAAGTTAGAAAGGGCTTAGTGCATGGAATTTACTCACTTTTCAGAGAGGATTTAGATAGAAATTTATTAAAATAGTTATACCTGAAGAGAGAATGTTATTATGATAAATCTTCTGGTATTAATAGTACATTACATAAAATTTGAGGTTAATGCTGTAATTTCCAGTAGGTAAAAAGGATTTCCTTTGCAGTTGAAGATGCATCTTGATTTTAAGAAGATTTTGAAATAAGTAGAGAATATATGTATCTTTTCTGAAACTTATCAATTCAGACTTGAACAAAAATCAGATAAATGAGTGGGCAACAGCCATATAGGAAAAGAATTCTTTATTTTTTACTTTTAAATGGATGGAAGACCACTGTATTTAACATAGATTGTTTTATATAAGTTTGTCAGAACATGTATGTTTCTTATGAAGTTCCTTTGAATTCACAATATTATGGAATAAAAAAAGTGGAATTAGAAAAGCAAGCAACAAGTTCAGAAGTTAACTAATACTGTTTTAATTCTATGGACGTAAATTCTAAAAGTACTTATATAAACTTTATTGTCATGATTGTATTTAAAAACTAGGTGAAAATCCTTTTGTGCAATGGGAGCTTAATTTTGGTAGTTTTGATACTTCTAGACTTATTATCTAAACAAACAAAGGTCATGTAAATAAACAGATATAAAGTTAACAACAGGATTCTTAGGCAAACAAGGACATGGAAAAAGAATGAATATTTCAAGAAGGTAGCTGCTGAGTTCAACATGATGGGAATGCTGGGGATGATTTTGATTTTTGCACTGTTCATCATCTAGCTTCATTATAGACCTTATGGCTCATGAGCTGGAATAATTCTCATTCTCACCATGCTCAGGATAACCTCCTCTTGTCTGTTACTAGCTCTCTTCACCTCCATGCAGCTTATGTTTAATCCACTTAAAGTTCAGGGCACTTCTTTCTCTGATCCAAGTCATTAAGCCTTGTTTTCCCGCCAGTCATTCTTTACCACATGTCCATCCATGCTCTGCTGTCAGCTTCTTTCAGATCATTAAGTAATATATACTAATTCCAATAACTCATTTCTGGCTTCCCACTGCCTTAGTGTAAATTGGGGAGAATATTTCCCGACGTACACACAAAATTGTGAAGGTCAAAGGAGCTCTTGTGGATGAAAGGGCTTTCTTTGTACATGGTTAATATGTGGCCAAGGAGCTAGGGCTCCAGCTCCAACCAGCTGGCTCAAATACAGCTTCCAACATTTTTCCAGCTGTGTGTACTTCAGCAAACTACGTAATTTCACTGCTCCAGTTTCCTAATGTGGAAAATGAAGATCTTGAAAGCACCTACATCCAGGGTTTGTTTGGTGATGGTTACACGACACAATTCATGTATATTATGAGGTCAGAACACTCTTAAAACAGTCTCCATTTCAAGCCCCAATAAGTACTAGCACAAGTGCAGGCATCAGACAGTATTTCCCATTGAGGTCAGCCAGCTTCTTCACATCCTCATGTCTCTCTCACCAGAGGTCTCTGGGACCTGTCCCCATCTGGGCACATTGGAAAGCTAGGATATATCCCTTGGTGTGGTCTGACAGCTAAGGATGGGATCAGGGTGTAAGAATCCCAGCTGAACAGTGTATTTGAGGATTGGCAGGTACTTTTTTAACAGTTGCCTCTCTTTCTCCAAATTGTGTTCACTCACTGGGCTTAGCTTCTTTTCTGATGTTGACTTCATTTCAAATAATTTATGTCGATATTTCAGTTTGCTACCTATTTGTATTTAAAGTCACAAAGATACATCCTTCCTACTCTAGAGAATGGGGAGAGTAAGACTACCTACCCCAGGGCTTGTAATGAGTTAAATCAAATGGACCTCTTCTAGAGGGTCTAGGACAGCACAATATTGTAGGGCTGCTTTTGAAAAAAAAATTGGAAAAAAAGGAATTTGTAATCCAAACATCACCTTCTACACATGAAATGAGGTGGAAACAAACCAAACAAAACATGTAAACAGACAACAAAATCCTAACATTCTGAAAAAGGGACAAATAATTCTTCTAAATGAACTTTCTTCCTTGAAGTGGTTCCTTCTGAGTTTGTGTCCATAATACAAAGCCGTTGTTGCCCCAAAGGTTTTGAAATATCTTCTTTGAAAAGACTTTTAAGGACCTGGGTGCAAATAGTAACTATACCATTTTATGATATTTGTGACAAATATCTTTCTACTTTACAACTTACTATTCAATATTATTTATAATTTTTTGGCATGTAGATGCTTATACAGATACATTTATATGTGATTTCTTTCCTTTTTTTTAAAGATTTTATTTATTTATTTTTAGACAGAGGGAAAGAGAGGGAGAAAGAGAGGGAGAGAAACATCAGTATGTGGTTGCCTCTCGAACGTCCCCTACTAAGGACCTAGCCCACAATCCGGGCATGTGTCCTGACTGGAAATTGAACCTGCAACCCTTTGGTTCACAGGCCGATGCTCAATCCACTGAGACACACCAGCCAGGGCTCTTTCATTGTTTTGTGGTTAGCTCTTTTCTATACAAGCATCACTTAAATATTCATTTATATATTTTTTAGTTCTTTTACAGTTTAATTTTCACATTTGCCTCTTTACTCCATCTGGAATGTATTTCAGTATATAGTATGAAGTAAGTATCTAATCTGTTTTCTTTCCCTCCCAAATGATTGGCTGATTTTCCTAGTACTAGTTATTGAATAATCCATATCCTTCTAATTGGTGATGCTTCATTTACTGGTATATTAAATTTTATGTCAAAGCTATCTGTTCTGAAATATTAATCTATGTATCAATCTTAGTAGTTCAAAATCATTGTAATTATTGTGGATTTATAATATGTATTAACATCTGGTACAGTGAATCTCCTGTTATTACTCTTCCTTTTCCAAAGTAGTCTGGCTATTCTCTCCTGTTTTGTCCTACAAAATGAAAATTAATTTTTTCAACTTCAAAAATATCCTATGGGGTGGGATTGGCTGGGGTGGGGAGGGAATAGTGGGGGGGAAATGCACACAACTGTAAATGGACAACAATAAAGTAATTAAAAAATATCCTATGGGAATTTTGGTTAAAATCACAAATTAAAAAATAGATAAATGTATCTCAGAACATAACAGATTTCTCAATTTATTACAATCTTTTTTCCCAATTACTTTATTGTTGTTCATTTACAGTTGTCTGCATTTTCCCCCCACCACTCCCCCCCAACCCCAGCCAATCCCACCCCCCTCTCCCACCCCCTATTACAATCTTTTTGTTCTTGTGTTTCCTCTTTCTCTCTTTTGTATAGATCCCTTCAGTTCTTGCCAATATTATTTATATGTGGACAGGATCTTTATATATTTTCCAACAAGTTATTGTAATAGCTTTTCGATCAGGTCTCTTAAGTTTTTTAGAAAAAAGTATCTGCTACAAATAAAAGTTTTTCTTCAGTTTTCCAATATTTTAGTTATTATTTCTGTTTCTTGTCTCGTTACAAAATTATTTCAGCATAATTTTAAGAGAATAGCAGGCCATATATGAGGAAAAAAAAGAATAGCAGGCATCTTTG
>VMDR010036166.1:0-10561 GCA_007922815.1 Macrotus californicus | reverse complement strand
GTTCACCCTCTTCCACTGTTTCATTTTTATCATAGCTACACAGGTTAACACCATTGAAAAAACTATTTTTCACATTGATGTGAGGAACAGAGAAGTACATGGTATATAATAGCAGAATAATTTATCTTTTCTTTTCCAACATTTTCTCCCAGAAGGATCAAAGTTCAAGTAATCAGTGATGTAAAATGATATAGTGCCCCACATATTAAGAAGTAAAATCTATCAATGGACACTTGAAGGAAAATCACCTTCTACTTTAATAGATTCCAGGAGGTAATCCCAGTTAATCACTTGAAGAAAAACTTTCTTTCCAACCTAGCTTAGTACAAAGAATAATAGTGCATATTATGGGATATTCTGTATTATTGTTATATAAAATATTATAGTCAGATTCAATGAAACCCAGAGCACACCCATGATGTTGGAACTACATAGCAGCAGTATTGTGTTTTCTACCCTATTGCACAGTAATGAGTCACTCTTAGAGGGAATTAAAAATAGCACATTTTACCAGTATGATACTTGCATTTTCATCTTAAACTCTACATCCAATAAATAAATAACAATTCTGAATTTTCTGTAGTTAGGTCCTATGTCATAAAGTTCAACTCATGGAAAAGAACACATTATAATATACAGAGCCAGTACTGTGACTATCATAAAGTGTTTTAAAAGATAATGTGCATCCATTCCTCACCAGAGGACTATAAAATTATTCCCTTTCCAGACGTGCCTACTTTTCTATAGTGAGTTTTATAGAAGAATCATACATAACCAGGTCCTCTTCATATTTGAAGAGGAAGGCGCCTAGAAATTTGACTTCATTTGGAGTTTGATTCAACCTTTTGCTTCAAATTCTGTAATTCTCTTAATAAAAACACATCTTGTTTTTCCAAATATTGGTCCTTTCCCAGGAGTCTAGTTCCCTGCCTTCATGTAATGATTATGGGGCATGATTGTTCAGGTTTAGGTTTCACTGATTAGTGTCTGTCACCTTGACAGTCATTTTCACCTCATTCTGTTAAAGGGCACACACTGTCTCATCATCTTTGGGTTATTACACTTGGTTCATATTCAGTGGTTATTGACTGTGTACTTCCAACTTAGATTTAAATAAAAGGCCAGTTATACCATATTAGACAACCCATGCTTAAATTTTATGAAGGTCATGCTTATGTCAGAAGCTGTTAAGCCGTCAACCTAGACTCCAAACATCTGTGCAGGGTTAGCATTAAATAAATCCCTAGACATCCACAATAGAAATACAATGAAATTGCATATGAAATACAAAGATTAGAATATACTTACTATTGTATTAAAATATTGAAGATAAATATTTAAAATTGTATTTGGAGAATTGTTCTGGTTACTACAACTGAGGATGCACAGAGATTTGAGAAATACATATTTATTGACCATCTATTGAACAATAAAATACAGAATTCTAGAAATAAGTACAAAAGCTAATGAATGATTTCATTTTTGCTTTAGAACCTAAGGAGTTTTCATAAATAAAATTGTAATACCAACATCTACGAACACATTTTTACAAACTTGTGATGCAGAACACCATATTTTACCAAGTACCTCAGAGAGAGCACTTATGCAATGTTTTTCCACATGATAATATATTTCTGTACTACTGCCAAAAACAGTAAGGAAGTCAGTTAAATAATGTCTCTTTTCTCAAAGCTTGGCAGGAAATAGTGCTCTCTGTTCTTAAAGAGGAAGAGCTGCTACTGAGACATCTGCCTTTGTCATTTACAGACTGGCCTACTACTGCAAAATGTTTCACAGTGGAGCTCTTAAGGGTAGAAAAACTAATAGAGAAAAGATAAAACAGACCACTGTTTCCACAGCTGAGCTACCACTGAATCACTGTTTCTTGTTTTAACAAATTAATCTACTACAGTTTCTACTCATTGTTATGTTAGAGCCCTCATAACAAAATTGAACCGTATTTATTTCTTTTTACAGGGAAGACAATTCAAGATCATGAGATCTCAGAAATTGACCCAGATAGAAAAGGTTTAAGATAGAATTTAATTCAGGCCTATCTGGTCACTGATAATGTACCTTTGGTGACATTATTGCTTTTTAAAAATTAAGTCACTAATAAGTTTTCATTCTTAAGAAAAAATTATTTTTATTCAATTTCAGACACATGCCTTTATTTTATTTTTTACATTTAATCTTTATTCTATTTTTTCCATTACCAATTAGGGAAAAAAAAAGAAAAACATTATTAACCTGAATAAAAACTGAATGAGGTATACTCTTTTATCTAAGTGTGACAAGATATAAACTTCTGACTTATTATTGATAAGGTCATTTAAATGACATGTGGTAACCCAAACATTTTGACTTCTGTTAAAAAGGTTTGTTGGGATATCTTGGTTCTAATGTTGCCAGAAATTTAAATCAATTGTAGGAAATCCAAGATGGTGATGGAGTAGATGGAAGAAACTATACTCACCTCCTCCCAGGATCAAACCGGAATTACAACTAAATTAGAGACAGTCATCCAAATAACCAACTGAAGACTAGCTGAAGAGAAGTATTATAACCAAGGATTTATGGAAAGAGGCCACGTTGAAACGGGTAGGAAGGGCAGAGATATGAAAAAAAAAGCTGGCCAGTGCTCTCATGGGCGGCAGCTGAAGTTCCAGAGGGATATCTCAGCTGAGGGAGGGTTCCCTCTGAGAAACATGGGGCCCAAACACCAAGCCAGCTTCCCCAGCCCAGAGCAGCAGAGTCAGGAAGTGGCACCCACATAACATCTGGCTGGGAAAGGTAGCGGGATTTCTGATCACCAGGGAGAGACAGGAGTTTGCTAGAGAACAGGAACTCTCTGAAAGGGCCAACACACAATCTTTTATTTCTAGTCACTCACCGTGTGCTCTGGTGAAGTGACAGTGGAGGGGACTGGAATTACTTGAGGAAAATTTGGAGTTTATGACTCTGGAGAGAGCTGAAGGGATAGCACCAGGATCCCTGGGCTGAGTTATTCTCCCACATCACAGACACCATCTTACTTGGGAGGAGCACTCCCCTCTGTGTGACATCAGCCTGGTAAAAAGCACTAACATTCTCTGGACTCCTTCTCATCTCACCCTGCTGAGCTTATGCCGTGCTAAGGAGTCACAGACCTTGACCAGGGTGTAGAGGTCTAGGCAGACTGATGGGGCGTCAGGGACTGAATTGTGTAGCTTTTGGTAGGGGACCATTTCCCCCACTTTCCCATGAACCTGATTAGTGCTTCTACATCATGGAATATCCACTAGAACAACCCTCCAGGTTTCTGGCAGACCCAAACTTCAGGCTCCACAGTGTGGACCTGCCTAACTTCTAGGGGCTCTGTACTGCCAAGACTGGGGCAAAATCCAGGACAGACTAAATTGCTGCAGCCCTCACATTCCCCAAAGCCTGACAAGTACCTCCCCTTCATGGAAGATCCACTAGCCCCATCCTCCAGACTCCTGGTGGCCCCACCCTGCTGAGCTTTGTCTCCTGCCAGCAGAATTTGGGACAGACTGAGTAGCATGGGTGTAGGATGGGGACATTTTTTCTTTTGCATGTCCAACTGGAGCACAGCCCTCCTTTCACAGGGCCAAATCTTGGTTTGATTGGACCTGATGAACTCTGCTGGTCTCAACCTGACAACTTGCCAAGACCTACCCAACACAGAGACCTGTGGGCAAGCAGCAGTTGGCAGCTAGACTTGGTATACCTGGGGACATTTGCTGAGTTGCCTTAGATTCAGCACTGCCACCAGATTTGAATCAATCTGGTGAACACCATTTGCCCCTATCTGATGACTCACTGTGAACCTACTTCATGCAACTTGAGTATAGCCAGAGGCTCTTTCAGTGACTGAGCCTAACAAGGAGCTGACAGGTGGAGACAGGTGGAGGAGGATCTTAAGAACCTTGAAACATTGGCTGACCTACCCCTCCCTTAAGCCCAGTATTGGTAAAAGCCAACCTTTGTGCACAGCTTGGTCCTTCCCACATGCATCCTGCCCAGCAAAGGCAGTCATAAACTATAGGTTGTTTGTAACACCAAACAGGCTGCCCAGAGTGAGTCACAGGCAGCATCTGACATCGGTGTCCACCAGATTCTCTCCCAAGAGGCTCAGAACCAACACACCTGGGTTCCAGCTTCAGAAAACATCAGAGCAGTATCTAATCAGCTTTACAGGCAACAAAGCCAAAAGGAGATCTGAGTTGGCATCAAACCCTGCTGAGGCAAATTCCGCTTCATGTGATCAGCCCCTGTAAATCAGCTTGCACTCCATGGTCAAGGTCGAGCCTCACAGTCAGCCACCCTGAAGGTAAATTCCTTGTGCAAATGTGCCAATAGCCATCGAGACTCAGTTATAACAGGAGGGCCTAAATAACCCACACAAGGGACATTCCTGGAGCATGCAGCTCAAGTGAACACAAAAGGCAGCAAAAATGGGAGACAAAGAAATAGACCCCAAATGAAGAAGAGGAGAAATCTCTATAGCAAGAGCTAAATGAAATGGAGGCAAACCAATAATCAGACATAGAGTTATAAGGATGCTTAATAGCATGAAAAAGGATACAGAAATCTTAGAAAACCCTGTCAGAAATGAAGAATACAACATTTGAAATAAAGAATACGTTGAAAGAAATAAACAGTAGGTTGAAGAAGCAGAGGATCGAATTAGAGATTTGGAAGACAGGTAGAAATAATACTCAACCAGAAGAGCAAGAAGAAGAAAGAACTAAAAAGAATAGGGATAGTTTAAAGGACCTTTGGGACAATATGAAGTGCAGCAACATCCACATAGAAGGGGTACCAGGAACAGAGAGACAAGTGATTGAGAACCTACTTGAAGAAATAATGACTGTTAACTTTCATAACCTGGTGAAGGAAAAACACACAAGTCCAGGAAGCAGAGGGAGTCCCAAACAAGAGGAACCTAAGGAGACCCAGAACAAGACAAACCATAATTAAAATATATAAGTTTAAGACAAAGATGATCTTGAAAGCAGCAAAAGAAAGACAGTTATCTATGAGGAAGCTCCCATAAGACTGTCAGCTGATTTCTCAACAGAAACACTTCAAGCCAAAAGAGATTGGCATAAAATATTCAAAGTGATGAAAATCAAAGTCCTACAAACAAGACCACTTTACCCTGCAGGGCTATTATTTAAAATTGAAAGAGAAATAAGATCCTTCCAGACAAGAAGAAACTAAAGAAGTCTATTATCACCAAATCAGCATTACAAGAAATGTTAAAGTGCCTGCCAGAAGAAGAAAGAGGAAGACGAGGAGGAAAGGAAGAAGAGGAAGAAGTCAGAAGAATATAGTTAAAAGAATAAAATGGTGATAAATATATACTTAGCAATAATTACTTTAAACGTACAATGACTTAAATGCTCCAATCAAAAGACATAGGGGTAGCTGAATGGATAGGAAAACAAGACCCATCTCAGAACAAAAGATACACCCAGACTAAAAGTAAAAGGATAAAAAAAGATATTTCATGCAAATGGAAATTAAAAAAAGGTGGGGTAGCAATAATTATATCTGATAAAATAGATTTAAAAATAAAAGCTATAGTAAGAGGCGAAGAGAAACACTACAAACCAATAAAGAAAGCAATCCCACAAGCCCTTGTAAACCTTTATGCATCCGACATAGGAGAAGATGCAAAGAAGATCTTCCTCTTCTTTCCTCCACTATCCTTTTCCTCCCAGAAAGGATGAGTCAAGGAACATGAATAATGGACTCATGGGCACAACAGTGGGGTGGGGGTTGACTGTGGGAGTCAGGGGAGGGAGGGGAAGGGCAGGGAAGAGCAATAGGGAAAAAGGTAGGCCAACTGTAACTGAACAACAATAAAAAGAAAAAAAGAAATCAACGAAAGGGAGACATTGACAATAATACAATCATAGTAGGGATTTTAACACCCCATCGCATCAAAGAATAGATTTTCCAAACAGAAAATAAACCAGCAAACAGTGGCTTTAAATGACACACTAAGTCAGAGGGATTTAATTGATATTTTTAGAGTATTTCATCTCAAAGGAGCAGAATATGCATTCTTTCCACATTCTTTTCAGGAATGTGTATACTTTTTGCAATAGCAGGGATAGACCTGGAGAGAATTATGTTAAGTGAAATAAGCCACTCAGAGAAAGACAAGTACCAGATGATTTCACTCATATGTGAAATCTAATGAACAAAATAAACAATCAAAACATAAAGAGGCTCGTAGAGAACAGACTGACAGCTGTTAGAGGTTGTGGGGTGGGTGAAAATGGTGAAGAGGTTAAGCAAAAACCAAACACCATACGCTGGCAACACCATGGTGATTATCAAGGGAAAGGGGTGGGGGAGATGGAAGAGAGTATAATGGAGACAAATGGTGGTGGGAGGACACTTGACTTTGGTGGTGAACGCACAATACAATATACAGATGTGTATTATAGAATTGTATGCCTAAAGCCTATATAATTTTATTAACCAAACTTACCCCAATAATTTTTTAAAAGTCAATTAAGTAATTCTTATACTTTTTATGCAAGTTATAATCTTGTAGTTAAAAATATTAATTTCAATTATTACCAGATAGTATGCACAACAGAGGCTAGTTACAGGTCATTAAATGCTATATATATGCAATAGGACATGAGATATGAGACGATAATACCAGAAATCAATGGGGAATATAGGGCTACATTTGGAAAAATTAACCTACTATCTGGAGAAAGAGGAAAAAAAGATGGATTTCAAACTTGTATTTTACAATGATAAATGATTCAAATATTAAAGACCAAAATGTGAAGTACCAGACTAAGACTGGCAGGAAAAAAGTGTGTTTGATGCTGGAAGGAACATCTTAAACTTGGTATGAGCAACGTAGTCTGTCTATAATGAGAAAATTAGATGTGATTACATTGAAATAAAGGACACCTGTCAAATAAACTGCACTGTGAATAAGCTTAGCAGTCACATGACAGATAGGTAGAAAGTATGTACAACTTTGAACACTCACAGGGAATTAATATCCTTTAGCTCTACCTTCAAAGTGTTCAGAACCCAATCACTTTTCACCATCTCTACTGTTAACATCAAGTTCAAGTCATCATCTCCTATAGCCTGGATGTTATAATAGCTTCTTGACTGGCCTCTGTTCTTCTATACCTGTCCATTTACTATCTGTTTTCAACCCAGAGACTAGAATTATTTTTAAAGTCATAAGCCACAGCATTTCATTTCTCTCTTCAACGATTGTCACTTGGTTAAATCCGCGTTTGTTTTCTGACTAGATCTCTTACTACCATTTGTCTTTCTTCGAGTTTCATGCTCTTCCTCAGACTCTAACATTATGTGCCAGCTTCAGTCTTTGGTCGGCATTCCTGGGATGCTTCCCCAACTCTCTTCATCTTAGATAATACCCACGACTTCTTCAAGTCTGTATTTAAATGCCACGTGCTCGAAGAGTGTGAAGCTAATCGTCCTTCTCCCAATTTCTTCTCTTTTACTTTTCTTCCTTTTCCTCTCACCTGTCTACTTATTTCCTTCTAAGATACTATTTAATTGTGTCATTTATCATTTACATATTTATTATTTACTACTCGCCTTCATCCCCCTCCACTGCAACATGTCAGATTTAGGTTAAAATCTTTCTTCTCTGTTGTTCACCATATGTTCTCAGTGTTTAAAACAATGCTTACCATGTGATAAGTGCTGGATAAAAATGTAATTCACAGGTGGCAAACACAGGGCCTGTGGGCCGAATCCAGCCCTCCACCTTGTTTTATCTGGCTTGGCACGTTGTTTCTATGCGGCGGCAGCGCAGAGCGCCTTGCCCCTAGTTAAGGAGTAGTTACATTTATACAGCCCTAAAGTTACATTCGGCCCTTTGAAGGCAACCATGAGTCTGATGTGGCCCCTGGTGAAGATGAGTTTGACACCCTTGATCTAATTAGTAGATGGATTAATGAATGGAAGAATAAAAATAATAAAATTGTAGGATAATTCTGAAAATCAACCAGAAAAAGACTACAAATTCAGTAGAAAAAAGTGGACATGGATATACATAGTGTATTTGTGGAAAGTAAAGAATAAATCCAAATGGTTAACAAATAAGAGCTATTCAAATTCACTAGACTAATAGAAATGAAAACTAATATGAAATAAAATTTTCCATGCAAGACATTGGCAAAATTAGGAAGTTTGATAACATCTTGGTTTGATGATGTGAAGAAATGGTATAGCCATTTTGGGATATATTCTGGCAGTTCTTTGTTAAGTTAGTTATGTTTATCGCCCATGGCTCAATGATTTCTTGGCTTGCTACTCATCCCAGAAGTGTGCATGCATGTATTTGTCACAGTGTTGTATGAGGTAGCAGGCGGTCTAATGTGACTTAGTTACATGATTAAGGGGATGAATAAATAAAATATTTAGGTGAAGGGTGGAGTGATTGAGCAAAAAGGAAAAAGGACTCATGGACATGGATAATAGTGTGGTGATTGCTGGGGAGAGTGTGGTATAAGGGGACTAAGGGTAATGGAAAAAATAAAATAAATATTAAATAAAAATAAATAAAATATGCAGATACATGCCACAGATTCCTATGAATTAGAAATCAGAAAGTAGATATATTTCAAGCAAATTAGAGAGACTATAGAAATAAATGCTGAAAAATATGAAGAACATAACTAATACACAACTTAGTGCATTCACATTGAAAGCATATACTGCGTAACTGAAAAGAACATACATCTATACAAGAATATAGATCAGCCATATTGTAGTGGCTAGGGAGAGGGGAATGGTCATTATGATCAAAACCAACTCTAGCAGTATTTCTAAGAGCACAAGAGCAGGATCAGGCTACTAGAATTCACTCCAAGGCTATTATCAGCTCCTGTTTTTTGTACAAACCCCCTTCTTTAGGCTTCCGAAGTCTTCCCAACAGCTTTGCAAACAAATATCTGAATTAAAGCCTTTGCATGAAATTAGCTGGAGGGTTTATTTTTTTCCTGATTCTATGCTAAATGGTGCAATACTATCTGTAATGACTGAACACTATGAATAATTCGATCTCTAGAGTTTAGAGAAAAGAGAGAAAGAAAAACAGAAAAGATAGGTATGGCAGGTATAGCTCCTAAATGTAAAAAATGTTGAGTAAAACATATTCATAAGCAAGAATGTATATAAATATCTCTTCACATTAAATTTGGGTTTGTCAATTATTTATTATAATAGTGTGTACAGACACACAGACACAAACATGCAAACAAACATACTTTGCAGTTTACTGTAGCACTTTGTTTTCCCTTCACAAAATGATGTGTCACTGGGGCCTAATATTTTCACATGAGAGTAGAAAAACAAAATTTATGTCATTTTTTTAAAAAAGAATTGCATACAGAACTGTATATATGATGGAGTAACTCCCCCCAAATGGAATTATTTTCTGGAGGGTGGGTCCCTTGTAGTTCAGGCTTTCCCTACTAGGTAAGTGTTCTAGGAACCCACCTATATCAGTGTACCAGCTGGTGTTGTTGTGAGAGGCTGCATTCGGCTTCAGTGAATTTTTTTTCTGAAGATTTTTTCAACATGTTTGCCCATTTCATGATGGGAGATTTATGAGCACACCTACTTACTCTGCACTGAGTTGTTCATCAGTGTATGACTGAAAACAGCATGACTTCCATCCCTCAGCCTCCCTGTTCACCCAATCTTGCCCCAAGCAACTTTTTCTTTGTTTGTTTCCCCGGATGAAAAAAGTCCTCAAAGGAAAACATTTTGCTGATGTGGAAGGGGAGAAACAAAAAACAGCAGAAGCACTGAAAGGCATAAATATCAATGAATTTAAAAAGTTTTGAGCAGTGGAAACAATGTCTAGATGGGTACATTGCATCAATTGAAGAGCACTTTGAAGGTGATTGAAGTTTAAACATGTCAGAATAAATACACAATTTTTAATAAATATTTTCTGGGGATTTTTCTGTCTCCCTTGTAATTTACATGGAGACGAGAGAGAGAGGAACAGTAACATAATAGTGGAATATTGTACTAGGAGGGCTAAAGGGATGGTTACCCCAAGGATAAGGCATAATTTTGAGTAATGTCCTTCTTCATGAGGAAAATTTCTGGAAGAGGGTCAGCTGTCAGGCCTCAGCAGCCAAAACCTCTGGCAGCTGGAGATCAAGAGCCTTAGTCCTGATCGGGATTTGAGCAGTACACCACAGTGGCCACTGAGGTACCAGTTTTCTGTCACATTGTCCTTTGTAACAACCCGAAGCCCCTCCTTTACCATCTGCGCTGACACTGAGAATGGGTATGCAGGCACAACAGCTGGAAGAGAGACCCCTTATGCTCTCCCTTCCCTCCGTTTATCACTATCCCTTCTTTCTGCTCCCCTCCCCCCTCCATTTTCCTGTCTTCCTTCCTTTATTTTCCTTTTTGCCCCTGAACATATTCCTCTAAAAATAATTAAGGTGGGAGTTGTGTTTCTCTTCTTGAGAGCAGATAAAGTATTTTCCTTTCTACTTATAAAGATTAAAACAAT
>VMDR010036165.1:0-10563 GCA_007922815.1 Macrotus californicus | reverse complement strand
AATGTCACACTGCAATTCTATTTTTGTAACCTGCTCCAGCTTTCTATTGAGTAGCTGGGACAAGAATTAGGTAAACAAAGAATTCTGTGACCAACTATATGATGTTCTTCTATATCAGCGATGTGGGAACAACTAAAGGGAAGCGGTGGGTGGGGAGCATTACATTTATACATTTATGCAGTTTTACCAGGATTGTTAGAACAAACTTGTTCACGAGGCCCCAGACTTAAGTCTCTATGACCATTTGCCTCTTTGAGGCACCTCCTCACTTGACTGAATGCACTTGATTTGTCGCTTGTTCTCCGACAGGATCGCAAAAGCAACCATTTGCGACTTTGTGTGAATGGATTCGTGTTAGTACAGTATCCCTACTCATGGCCTGTTCTGTTATAATTACATAAGGACAGCTTTGATCCTCTACTAAATACACACAGGGGAGACTTTTGTCCTAGTGTCCTTCCCAATTCCTTTTCTCTCTCCCCAAAATCATAAGGTGTAGAGAGCTACCTCTCCATACACTAAAGACAGCTGGCTTGCAAATGTCTTTTGAGAGACTAGACTTTTCCATCATTGCCTGACACCTTCCAGGAAGGCCAAGAAAGTGACTTCACTGGGCAAAAGAGGACCAGTGATTTGGAAGACAGCTCAGCGCAGCGGTGTTTCATACACGCTGTATCACCAGCGTGCTGTGGACACAGAAAGCTGCTGAGAACTCAGAGCTGAAAGGTAAAGCGTTAAACTCCCAAAGTGAAGAATATTTAACAGTAATTCACTTTTCTTTTGCTTATTTCCCTTTTTTTTAAAGTCATAGATATCTTCTTCCACAAAACCTCAAATCTCAGGCTAACCATGTGAAAAATATCAGACAAAACTAAATTGAAAGACATTCTACAAAACACCTAACCGGGACTCCTTCAAAATGTTAAGATCATCAAAACAAGGAAAGTCTGAGAAACTGACAGTCTATAGGAGCCTAAGGGGACGTGACAATGCAATGTGGCGTCCTGGAAGGGACCCCAGGTCACAAACAGGAGCTCAGGTGAAATGAAGGAAATCAAATGGCCAGTAGTTAATAATGCTATCGATATTGGTTCATTAGTTGTGACAAATGTACCATATGTTGAGAATAGAAGGAATTAGATGTAGCGTTCACAGGAATTCTCTGTACTACACTAGCAACTTTTCTTCTCTGAAGTTATTCTAGTGTAAAGAGTTTATTAAAAAATAAGATATCTTTTAATGAAAAATAGACATTATAAAATTTACATATCAATGAATCAAGGGCTCTAAGGGACACAAAAAGCAGTGCCGTTAATCAGCAACTTTATCCTTTCTTAGTTTTAGATAAAATCCTGGTGTCATTTACAGTTAAAGGTGCTTTAAATTTGATGAAATAAGGTAACTATTTTTATTAGAAGCCGGTGTGGCATATCAAAAGACTCCTAATAAGTTAAGAATAAAACCACCCACAAAACCTGCAAAACATCTATAGTCACATAAATCTCCATTGAGAAATATTATCACAATTTTTTCATATTTGCAAATGTTCACATGCCACACTTCACTGTAATCTGACCTGAGTGTACAATCCCAATTTAAGTATTCCCTTCAGCTTTAACACTTGGCAGACAGCTCCTGGGCCTTATTTTGTCAACACTAACACTGAGTAATGTCTGTTTGAAAATACCCTTTAAAAAGCCTCCTTGTGTTTTTTAAGCTTAGGCAGAGAGTTTCATTTATCCAACTGTCAGTTTTGAAAATGGAATCTCTAAGTGTGCCTGAGGAGGGGGTGAGCCACAGAGCTCCAGCGGGCCCTGGTGCTGCACTTCTGTCTCAGCCGCCTGTGTCCGTGCTACAGACACGCCGCTCCCTCGCCTGCTGGTCCAGGAAGGGGAGAGGGAAGCTTCTCTGAGCAAGAGGTGCGCAGTCTTGGGGATGGGGGGAAGCAGAAAGGTAGTAAAATGCTATTTGTCTACTCATCTTTTGAAAGGCCTCATCAATAATGCTAAATTTCAGGTGAATAAGCAACCTGGCTCCTCATCCACACTCATTGTCACATTCCAGTGGCAAATAATAACAAATGGACACCACAACAGCAGATCGGTTTCAGCGACAGGGCACAAATGGTTCACATTAGAAAACAGTCCACAGGCATTTTGAAGCCCAGTTACTGGAAAATGAGAAGCTCAAATACTATAGATGCAAGGGATACATTCCTCACCACAAAATATAACAGTTAAGTGGCCCTAAAGTAACTGTAATGGGGTACAGCCAGCTCCCCCAAGAGAGGATTTGCAATGGGGTCCAGAACTTGGGGTGTCGAGGAATATGGGGTATCCCCACCTCCACAAGTCTGGCTAGGCGAAGGCACACATGGAGCAGGGCCATTGAGAGTTATTTTGCAGGCCAGCTTCATACCTGGTATACAAAAATGGTCCTTCTGCACATCAATAACAGCAGACTAGTCTTCCAGCCTGAATGGAGCCAGAAGGTGTGCATAACTGTCACCCACGATGTAACTGGGAGGCAGCTCCCCCTGGTTACAGCACCTGCGTGAGAGCTTGGAGAGCGTTCGATCCACGCCACGGGGCCATGCCTGCCCAGACTTCCCATGGCAGCCCAGAAAGGCTGAAAACTGCGGGAGCGCTGGCAGGGGTAGGCACGTGTAAGAGGAGTCGGAAATGGGGTTACAGAGGAGGTTCCAGGCTGGGATTTAAACTAAAGGCAGGCCACCATGTGGGACAGAGACTTTACAGGGAGGACAATGTGAGACCATGCACAAAGAAAAGGGGTAAAGGACGCTTGCTGGTGGGCCATGAGAAGGTGCCATGTGGTTTTGGATTAAGAACTGGAGACCGTGGAGGCGGCACAGCTGATGGTGCTGGGAGCCTCGGGAGGCCTGCCCAGCTGAGCACGGCTTCCTGGGAGGAGCCGGGAGTCTAGCTGAGCTGCGGACTTGTTTCTTTTCCTGAGATACGGCACCCCTGACTGGCTTGACTGGCCTGACAGGGCCAAGCTGGGGAGGCAGGACTGTGTGTGAGTTGGTGGGTGTTTTAAAGGAACTTTGGGGTTTTTAGTGACAACATTTTGCCATCACTCTAAATCTGTATAACTTTTGAATAAACAGTTTCTTTCCTTTTTACCCAACTCTAGGATTGAGAGCCTTAATTCCTAACACCTGGCGGCGGGCAACGATGAACCTAGGACGGACGGACCCCAGGGGAGGGGGCTTGTTTCGGTAAAGTATCTTGGCCCCCCACGGGTCCATCCTGTGACAAAAACATAGTCAAAAGCTAGCAAAGCAGCCATTGTTAGTCTTGACCAGCTCGGAAACATCACCGATGTCCTTTCAGGAAGTTTGGTGTCCCTTCTGAAAAAATGCTGATGGGGTATTTTTCTAGAAAATTGGGGAAACTCTGCTGTCTGCTTAGACATGGGCTAAGTTAGAGTTCTGCACAATTTCATGGTGGCAGAAGTTCAAAGAGAAGAAACAGTAATCACAAGTAATATCAGTATTGCACTAAAGTTACTATGTTTACTAGGTTTATGAATATAAATTTTAGTTTTTAATAAATCACTTAACTAGCACATTGTCTTTAGTTGTACATAAAAATGAATGTCTAAGAATTATGAAGCATCACAAACTAACATAAAACCTCCACCTTTGAGAGTATTTCTAAGCCCCTGCAGGACGCCGTGGTGAGCTGAGGATCACGCTGAACTGGCCCAGACTCCATCCATGTTTGGCTGATCTCTGTCCATTAAACCTGGCCACATAGTAATTGTACAATAAACAATTTCTGAAAGAATACATGAATCTATCCCTCTATCCTTTTTATGCCTGGGACTAGAGGGAAAACAAAGGGTAAGGCTTTGCAGAAAGGAAACAATGGTTAGGGGTTTGGGAAATAGCAGTCAGCAGAGGAAAGCGAATGATCTTTTTTGAAAAGCTAATAAACTTTAACCACTGACTTTGTCTTTGATGAGCCTATCTGTAGAAATGGGTTTTTTTTCCTTTAAAGTTTTTTCATATAAAGGGTAGGTGGTTTTGTGTATAAGAATAATCCTTATCCTTTTTTCACCTGAAGAAATAATTTAAAGCGCATTTTAAAGCAAATCCTACACCATTCAGTAGTTATTCCCATGAAAAGTTATAAAAAGCAGTTGGAAGATGAACCCACACCCATTCCGACAGAACACGCTGCTGTGCCCTAGGCCTCCAAGAGAGTCCTGCTTCCCAGCCTCTGCGAGGCAGCCCGCAGACTCCAGCCCCCAGGGAGGCTGGGACAGTGTGGAGGTTAAATGGACTTAGGAGGCACAGGCACCCCACCAGAGAGTAACTTGTTTAATACTAATGCAAAAATGACTAGGAACATCCCCATTGCTGGGATTCCAGAATGTCCAGCCACAGACATGTTCTGAAGGGAGCTTCCAGCTTGTGTTGTACGTATCCTGCAAGAGGGGTAGTTCTGAGTTCTTTGAGAATGACGACAGTGAGAAGCAGTGAGAAGCAGCTCTTCACCTCCAGGCTGCGGAGTGAGGGCAACGAGATGAGAACTGCACTTTGATACGCTGGCACGAGGGGGGAAGACAGGGCAAAGATTCCTAAACCCAGTAATGGGTACACCCACAGGCTCTGCTATGCTCCTTCACTCTCCACACCTTACCAAAGTGGTCTGGAAGGAAAGATGCATCATTTTTCCATACAGAGGGGCATTTCAAAGGCACATTCCACTGAGGAAGAGGTTTTTTTTCCCCAAGAGTTTTGCTTTAATTTCAGTGAGAGTTGGGGAAGCAATGCCATTGAAAGCACATTCCACCCGGCACTGACAACCTACTTTGAAGGCCTCATCAATGCAAATCAAAGGATGCGACCCCTATCTTAATAAGCAGGGGGAAAGTAACATTAGAGACACAAAAATAGAAAAAGTTTCCTTTCTTTCAGTCTCTGTCTAGACCTGTCATGGTGTTTATTGGCTATTTAACGTTGAGCTCTGCAGGAGAGTGCAGACCCTCACCACCCCCCACTCATCCTGCTGGCCTCACTGCTTGGGACCCTCCCATCAGCTGCAACCTCAGGATCAAAGCACCTAACCCCCACCCCAGCCTCCAGGGTGAAAAAGCCAACCTCCCCTTCCCACAGGCCTGTCATCCCAACCCACAGATGCCAAGAGATGGCAGCCTCTGCACTGGGACACACTGTGTACTTAGTCAAGGTGCGAGAGAGGTTTTCACTGGCAAAATCCCCCCTGAATGCACTGTGTCACTGCCAGGCCCATGCAGGAACTGCTGCCACCAGGTCCTGCCAGATATCACCATGAGAGTAGGGGAGTAGCATACCTGACCTCCCCCTGCATCTACACCCAAGTCCCTGCTGAAGGTGAGGTGACATCACTTGTTAAGTGAGGGTGGAGAGAGGGAGGCCCAGCAGCAAGGGTGCCAGGAGACCAGGTGCTGAGAACCAATGTGGGTGCAGGGGTGGGAGGCGGAGACACAAGAGCCCAGGAGCTGAGCCCTCTGCATGTGCACCACTGTCCCATCCAACCTCACTGACAAGATTGAACTGAAGACAGTTACAGTAAAGCATTAAACATCAAATGCAGAGCCCTTCTGAGTGCACTGGTGACATGCCCAGGAAGCCAGCCCTGACCTACCCATCCACCCCCAATCCCTGCAGACCCACCACCCGTGACACACCAGGTAGCTCTTCATTTGCAGACAAATTCTGCCCCTAACACTGCAAACAAATACTCTTGAATAACCTATTCCTCTTACCCCACAGACAATATACATCTTTTCCTAGTTTGCAGACCTGTTAGGCATTAAAATTGTCGGCTTTATTGCCTGTAGGTTTTTTTCTTGCCTGTATTTCACGTGTGCAATCCACAGGGAAATTGAGTGTCAGGTGTTGTCTGGGAACTGGTTTAAGGTTTGGCAAGGGCTTGCTTTGCAGCACAGTCTGGGCGCACACACATTTTCCAGTGAGTCCATCACCTCATTCATATTATCTCTGCAGGAAATACTATTGAAATAGCAGGACTGTGTTTGAATATTTCTTTTTCAAATAATAATGCTAGGTCACAAGAGCTATCAGATGGTAAGGCAAAACCTTCAAGTCAGGAAGGCTTTCCCTTTCTTAAATGCTCTTGTTAGTGCTACCACATAGGGGTGAGGGCACCAGAATTATTCCCACAAGATGAGTTATTATACAGGGCTCAAAGGTAACAGGGACTTGCATGCTGTGGGAAAAGCACAGGGGCACGGTGGTCATAAGCACAGGCATGGAGCCAGTCAGGCACTTGCAGATTTCTTACTTTAGGGAGGATTTACTGTCTTCCTTAGGAAGAAGAAGATACTGATAATACTGGTTTCAAGGGTTTGCTGGGAGGATTTAGTGACCTATTTTTGTAAACCTCTGGCCTCGCACATTGTAGGCGCTCAACATCAAATCATCAGCTAACAGGCTGGTGAGAACTTCTACTCCAGCATTTGCCTAGCAGCTACTATATGCCAGCCCGGTGAGTGGGACACATCAGAGGCAAGCCTGTGGCAACCTCTTCCTGATTTTGTTTCTCCCTTCTCATTGAGCAGTGTCCCCCTTGGCTGGAGAAAAGCTTGGGCTATTGGCTTGGAATCAGATGAAGGAAGACCTGGGGCCACACTAAGATTTCATGGCTTTATCCCATATGTAGATTAAGCATATAATTTTTCCACTAAACTGGGATACTTTTGAGAGAAAGGGGAACACTGTTAATAATTATGCCAGAACAACAGGTATAAACCATAACTATGCCTGAGAAGAATTTTTTTTTCTGTAGATTTTCACTCCAGGCAAATAGATGCTTCTTATTTGTTTACCAGGAGGCTCACCCAGCAAATCTCCCATCAGACTCTAGGGAGTCAGTTCCCACATCCACGGACCCACTGACTGTGCAGAACACCAGGGAAGGTGAGACTCAGCTCAGGTCCCAGGAAGCTTACGATTCAGCCGGTGAGACAGACACCAGTAAAAAACAACAAAAGCAACAAAAACAATTAGGGAACCATTCAAAACAGAAAGAAACAAATGCTGGCCTTCCCATCATAGCACTTCGGGTATGATCTGTATGTGCCAGAGAAAAATCGAGTATCCAGGGAAAGTAAAATGTTTAAGAAAATAATATGTGGGCAGTTAGAAAATGAGGATTTGCTTGTATTTCTTGGCTTTGAGATATATCCCTTAAAAAGTTAATAAATAGAGATGGTGGTAGAAGGAGTGGCGGAGGACAAATTTGGGGGACACAATAAGGGCTTCATATATTTCAAATCATTTAAACCTAAAAAGTAAACGAAATTATAAAGTCTAAGCGCTATTTTGCACATCTGTTCCAGATAACCCTCTAATTCTCTAATTCATGCTCCAATGGGAGCTTTTATCTAAGACTCCTTCTCAATAGTAAGCCTCTTGCAATGAGTCTAAGACAAAGCATACTTTTGGGCCATGACAAAAGACCCATAAGCTATTTTGGGAGAGCATTTTAAATATAATTAGGAATAAATTTTAAAAAGTTAGATTTTGGTCTCAGGGCAATACACTTGAAAAAAACTGTTATGCTTTATCCTGAAATAGTGTGAATTAATTTTATAATATTGCCAAGAAAAGAGAGACTTGGAGACAGTTTATCTGTTATTTGGTGAGGTCAGGAAGACCATAAAAACATGATAGTTGAATCCAATAGAAAACATAGAACTTTGAAAAGACTCTGTCTTTATTAAAACATGGTAAAATGGTCACCTAACATCACACGAGGTCTTTCTGGTATAAAGTCACGGTAAATCATTTAAGTGATGGCAGAGTATTTATTAAGAAATTGATACCCAGTGTGCCAATTTCTTTAAAAATCCCCTTTTGAAGCTTACTTAAGTTCTGCTAAATTTTGCACCTTGGAGAAAAGTCAAGTGATTCTGAGATTCCTATTTTTTAATGAAAAACTTGGATTAATCTTGAAGATTTAAAGCCAAATACTTCCCAAGTGGTAAAACTATTTCCAGAGAAAGAACTAAGAGTTAGATGACATTTTGAAAATGGACTTAAAAGAAAGAGAAAAATACATTTTAAACGGGACCCACAGTTATTTCAATCTTCTGGGGTCTTTTCCTTGCCTCCCGCCTTCATTTATTGTGCTTCTACAGTTATGACAACATTGGAGGTAAAAGAGAAATCTAAGGCCTGTAGGGTCCTTAGCTCCTGGGAGTTTTCTGTTTGGGTTGAGTGGGGGGCAGGCAAGACACACACAAATAAAAACAAGTAGCAGTTGATCAAGAAGGGTGGTAAAAGAAAATGTCCAGGCTCCAGGATATTCTTGGAGAGGGTGGTAGCGTTGCCTGCCGAGAAATGGCCTCACAAAGAATAGCGGGAGGGCTTGGCAGGGGGGCAGCTTGTAACCAAGATGGTGGTAGAGGTGGAAGAGAACAAGTTTGGGGGACACAGTAAGTACATATTTTAACTGATTAAAACCATAATGAGTTAGGGAGCCAATGGACTTCCTTCCATAATCCATGGACTCTTTTATTCCTGTTGACTGTTTAAAAGACGTTAGAGAAGCGACAAATTAGTGGCGTGTTTATGTGTTCTATTGTAGAAGAACAGGTAAGATTTCCTAAATTTTGAGAATCAGTAGAGTGCAGTGTTTCATAGCTCAGGTTCTAGAGCCAGACTTGCTGGGTTCAGGCTCTGGCCCAGCTATGTACTAGCTGAGTAGCTTTAGGAAGTTCTAACTGTTGGAGCTTCGGTTTCCCTGGGAGCAAAAGGGCACTACCAACACGACCTTCACCAGCAGAGCTCCCACTCCTCATCTACCTCCTGGTCTGCCCTGCACTGGCTGCTGGCTGCAGGCTCGCTCTGTCCCCTCACAGCCCCGCGCTAGTTCTCTTTAGGGTTCTGCCAGGGAAGGGAGGGGCAGAGCTGGTTCTGGTGCTGCAGCTCTTCCCTGCTCCCTTTTTACTGGTTATCTTTCAGCTTAATAACAATTTTAATGTAGTTCCTTCAGTTCTTTTTCTAATTGATTTTTTAGAGAGAGAGAGAGGAAGGGTGGGAGGGAGAAGGAGAGGGAAGGAAAGAAAAACATTGATCTGTTGTGTTACTTATTGATGTATTTACCGACTGCTTCTTGTATGAACCTGCAACTTTGGCTTATCAGGACTACGCTCTAACCAACTGAGCTAGACAGCCAGGGCTTCAGTTCTTTACTTCAACCTCTTCTTCCAGCTGTTTTTCTTCAATGAATCTACCACCACCTTCCTTGTAGCACCTACTGCAATAAATATTAACTTCTTTTTAGTCGTTAAGGTGGTATTTATCCTCCAGTTGAACAGATAGTAGCAATCTCCATTATTTTTTATTCCAACCCAGTTCCATAAGAATAATTAGGGCAGGCTTAAACATTTTTATGACAAAGAGACACAAAAGGGCAGTTGAAGTTCTGAGTTGCAAAAATGAAAGATGAAAAATTATACATTTGCTCTTCTATTCTATACAAATATAAAAATTAAGGGTAAAATGTGTAAGGTATTAGTAATCTATATGAATATAAATTATATTAAATTACAAACATATAATTTATATTTATTCATATCTTGATAATAATCATTTATAAATATCTTTATTCAAAATCATTTAAAATTAATTTTCCTCTGAAATAAAAATAGTGAGAAACTTCTAGAATGAGAAAATGATGATTACCTTCTGGCAGGAACTTCCTGAGCTAAAATTACCATCAGTTAAGTACATAAAACTGTTGTGCTCTTCTTTTGATCTCTATTTTGTAAGGAAGGCCAAAGTTTTTGCTATGTTCTTACTAAAAACTGCTTGATTAGAGTAAGACAGAGTGGAAAAGTGAAATCTAGAGATGACAAGCCCTTTCAGCTCCATCTCTTTTTTCAAGCTATATCTTTTGAAAATTCACTTTTTTTTGTCCTGTAGAGGCCACAGCTGTGGAATTCTAAACAGCACCTGACAACTCTACCCAAGGACACCACGCAGGAATCCCCCCTTAATAATTAAGGGATGATCACAACCATGGGAGACAGGTGTGTGCCCACCCACCACAGGTGCTGTGTCAAAGGTTTGGCTTCTCCTTTTGTTTCTAAATCTGTTTTGGAGTTGTCCCTTCCAAGAACACATTTAAGGGCAGTAGAAAGACGAGTGTGGGTATTTCTTTTCAGTAACTGACAACTCTGCTACAGTAACCCTACTTCTCTAACTTCAGTGACACCCCACCCTCCAAAACACAAACACAACGGAAAACACCACCACAGGATTACCGCTTAGACCTAGGGTTTTCACACTAGGCACGAAAATTTTAGAGCTGACTAGAACTTTAGTGGTGATTTAGCCCATTCATTATAAGTAACTGAGAAAGACAAAGTTCAGAGAGTTTAGGTAAACCATCCAAGATCACTGAGCTCATGATAATAGCAACTGACAAAATGTGTAAGACATACCTCCTCAGTGCTAGGGTTTATCTTCGTTACCTTGTATAACTTATCCAGAGTTTTCACAACACTCCTGAAAGACTATTCTCT
>VMDR010036164.1:0-10564 GCA_007922815.1 Macrotus californicus | reverse complement strand
TAAACCTAACCAAGGAGGTAAAAGACCTGTACTCAGAAAACTGTACAACACTGAAGAAAGAAATTAAGGAAGACACAAACGGAAGCATGAACCATGCTCATGGATAGGGAGAATTAACATCATCAAAATAGCCATACTATCCAAAGCAATTTATAGATTCAATGCAATCCCTATTAAAGTACCAATGACATATTTCACAGATATAGAACAAACATTTCAGAAATTTATATGGAACCATAAAGAACCCCTAATAGCTGCAGCAATTTTGAGAAAAGAGCAAAGCAGGAGGGATCACAATACCTGATATCAAACTGTATTATAAGGCCACTGTAATCAAAACAGCCTGATACTGGCATAAGAACAGACACATAGACCAATGGAACAGAACAGAGAGCCCAGAAATAAACCCAAGTTTCTATGGTCAATTAATATTCGACAAAGGAAGAAGAAGCATAAAATGGAGTAAAAATAGCCTCTTCAACAAATAGTGTTGGGAGATTTGGACAACTACTTGCAAAAAAATGAAACTCGACCACCAACTTACACCATACACAAAAATAAATTCAAGGTGGATAAAAGACTTAAATATACGTCATGACACCATAAAAGCCCTAGAGGGAAACATTGGCAGGAAAATCTCAAATATTCCATGCAGCAACATCTTCACTGATATGGCCCCTAAAGCAAGGGACATAGAGGAAAGAATAAACAAATGGGACCTCATCAAATTAAAAAGCTTCTGCACAGCTAAAGAAAACAGCATTAAAGTGAACAGAAAACCAACTATATGGGAAAACATATTTGCCAATGATACCTTGGACAAGGATTTGATCTACAAAATATATAAAGAACTCATATGACTCTACTCCAGGAAGACAAAAAAATCCAATTCAAAAATGGGCAAGAGACTTAAACAGACACTTCTCCAAGGAGGATATACAGAGGACACAGAGACATATGAAAAGATGCTCCACATCAGAGAGATGAAAATTAAAACCACCATGAGATACCACTTCACATCAGTCAGAATGGCCATCATAAACAAATCAACAGACAAGTGTTGGAGAAAAGTGAACCCTAGTGCACTGTTGGTGGGAATGCAGACTGGTGCAGCCACTATGGAAAACAGTATGGAATTTCCTCAGAAAACTAAAAATGGAACTGCCTTTTGACCCAGCAATTCCACTGCTGGGATTATACCCTGAGAGCCCTGAAACACCAATCCAAAAGAACCTATGCACCCCAATGTTCATAGCAGCACAATTTACAATAGCCAAGTGCTGGAAGCAACCTATGTGCCCATCAGTCAATGAGTGGATCAAAAAACTGGTACATTTACACAATGAAATTCTACACAGCAGAGAGAAAGAAGGAGATCCTACCCTTTGCAACAGCATGGATGGAACTAGAGAGCATTATGCTAAGTGAAATAAGCCAGGCGATGAGGGAGAAATACCATATGATCTCACCTTTAACTGGAACATAATCAACAAAAGAAAACAGCAAACAAAATATAACCAGAGACACTGAAATTAAGAACAATCTAACAATGGCCAGAGGGGAAGGGGGAGGGAATAGTGGGGGGAAGGGTTTTCAGGAACCACTATGGAGGACACATGGACATAACCAAGGGGGAGGGTGGGAGCAAGGGAGGGAGGTGGGATTGGCTGGGGTGGGGGGCAGTGGTGGGGGGAAATGCAGACAACTGTAAGTGAACAACAATAAAGTAATAAAATCTTTAAAAAAATAAAATAAAATAAATAAAAATACAGTTTTAAAAAAAACTAATCTATACGAAGGAATGGAGTGTCAGAAAAAGTTAATATGTGGGTAATTATTAAAGCCTTTTCTTCTCATTTTTAATTTCATTTCAATTGAAGAACTTACTTTGAATATGTAAAACCAAAAATACTTAAACTTATGCTATCCAATAAAAAATATTTTATATGGAGTTTTTATATTTAATCTTTAATTTGTCATTATATGTTAGACATATATTATGAGAAGCCTATTGGTAAGTTTAAAAGCTTTTCAGAAATGTTTCTGTTTTTCAGTCAGGATGGGTTTTTAAGAGGAAATTGAAAAATGTTTCACATATATGCAGTTAAAAGCAAAACTCACTTAAGCATTTTGCATGTACGATATCTGACAATATTATATTGGAAACTTGCAAAATAAAATTTCCATTTCTTAAAAATGATGTCCCTGAGTTTCCTTTACAGAAACAATGTGCACACACGTGTAAAAAAGCATACACATTTCAGCTTGAATTATAAAAGGACATGTGAGATTCAGGGTTAAAAAAAAAAGGGCATAGGGACTTTAAGCCATAAGAGTCTAGAAAGATCTCTGCCTGACAACAAAGTATGAACCTATTTAAATTGTAGGTAATTTCCTCCTTCCTCATGGTAGAGACCAGATGGCTGTGTGAGATAGAGCGCGTTAAACCAGCACACATGGGAGAGGTTGCCAAACACATCCAACTGGAACTAAATGGGATACTGTTGCACTATACACAGAATTCAACATCCCTCCTCACTGTTTCAGCCAAAACATCCTTGTTAATTTACTTCTGTAACAGAGACTGGCAAGCTGCCCTGGTAGTGATTTAGAATGTTACTGGTAAATTTTTTTGCTTTCAATGCTATTTGACAGGTCTGGGATTCTTTATACTCTGATTCCAATGTTGATTCAAGTTATCCATCATACATTATTTGATTGAAAATGGAAGACTTTGTAACTTCATTCCTTTGTTTTACTGTGAAGAGGGTGGCAAGGTATACATAGCCTATAATTTAGGAAAAAAATCAACCTCCCTGGCTAGTATTCAGCAGCAAAGAAAACATGATAAGCATTACCCAAAATAAACAGAGTTCTTAAGCTTATGCCTAATCATGTCAAAAATGTTTGCATCCACTGTATATTACATTTTTCAAAAGAATGAGCCCAAAGACAAATCCCTTGAGCCTCTGTTTACTTCTGTTATTCTACTACCTCCCCCCAAGTAAAACCTAAAACCCCCACCTAAAATTCCTTCACCCAAGGGTCATATTGATAACTATCTCTTCAAAGACAGGAACCTGGGTAACATTCTAGAATCTCCCAGGCAATTGAGGCCTCTGGCTTTTGTCATCTGAATTAGGAAGGAACCATATACCTAATCAGATACCTTTTAAAAATGCATTTCATTCTATGAATATTTGAAGGTTGAAGATTAGGCCTGTTACAGCTTCAACCATTTCACCAAAAATAAGAAAACACTATGACTATTTCTCTGGACTTCCTCAGTATCAAAATGAAAAGATACAAAGTTTTAAATACCTTTCCCTTACTCTTTTAAGATAACTGGGAAGCAAAAGTTTGTCCTTGCTAACTTTGAAAAGTTACTTTCCTTAGAACTGGGAGGGGGAATTTTTCTACCAGATATGTAAATTTAGGATTCATTTTGTACGTTGCTAGTAAATATCGGGGTCATGGGATAGAAGAATCAGTGACGCAGACAAATGGCTAAAACAGCAATCAAGAAATAAGCTAAACTTGTCCCTGAAATGTGGAAAGAGCAGGTAAATAATAGTATGAAAGGACAAGAAGGATGACAGCACGTCTCATACCAGACAGCTACTTAGACAGTATTATGTCACATCCTCTCAGCCACACTAGGATTCTACACTCCTGCTGTCTCTATTGTATCTTTCCAGAATTATGATTCAATATAATAGTTAAATCTATTTCTTGTTTTATCAAGTTAGGGTATCTTGACTTTTCTACAGATTTAAGAAATAAAGTCTCCTAGATTTACCCCAATTCTTCTTTTCTGTATCCACCATAAAATCTTGTCACATGTAACATCCTTGTCATTAAAAAAGATTGTGTTATTTATATTTTTATAATATTAAAACTGCTATGCTTTTTCTAGAGTTCTAAAGTTATCAACAATGATTTTAGTTATAGTTGTTATATAACTTTTTCTCTGTATAGTTTGTGTAATTGAACGCAGAGAAATGGAAGCTTGAGTCAAAAGAATATGTTAAGTGAATTTCCTTTTAGAAATCATTTTTATTTAAGTAATCATTCAATTAAAAAATGCCATGGTTTTAATTGCGTCATATTTTGATAATGATTTTCTTGTCAAGACATTTTGTTGTTGTTGCTGTTTTATGAGCTAATGACTTCAGGATGCTAAGATTATATATACTTTTGATCACACGATTTTCTAGAATCTTCTTTCTTCCTGGAAAGGACCTTCATTAACCCCTCTAATTTTGGTTTCAACCTGGCTATTGTAAGTCGATTTCCTACCATATTTCTTAATGCTTTCAATGTCATTTAGGAAATAAGGTGTTTTCTTATGAAATGTATGTCTGGTTCTGAAGGAAACATTTTCTTCATGCGGGAAATCAGTTCCAAATAATTCCTTCTGACCCCTTTCACAGCTTTCGCCTTTTGCTATGAGAATACCGCAGGCAGGCAGTTTTCTTGAGTAAGGCTCGAGATGGCTCCAAATTCCTTCCTTCCTGCCACGGGCTCTTGCTGAACAGAACACTTCCACATCGGTGCGCGTTAGTACACATGTGTGCACGCAGGACTCCGAAGCCCACTTCTGGCACCAGCACCTTATCAGCACCTATACATGAAACGTGCTGAGCTCCTGTGAGGGCCGCGGTGTTAAACTGGTGTCAGCATATTAGAGGTGTTTGACATGCATATACGTGAAACCTTAGCCAGAACGGTGTGGACAGCAGAGACAGCATGTGCACTAATAGAATCCACGAGTCTCTGGCTAGCAGTCCTGGCCCTGCTCCTTTGACAGCTCTCATACTGGATTCAATCCACAGTGACAGCCTAAGCATCTGTCAGGGGGAGAAAGCATTAGTACCTATATGGCAACTAATGGACCATCACAAACATCCCCTAGCAGGGGTGTCCAACCTTTTGGCGTCTCTGGGCCACACTGGAAGAAGGATCGTCTTGGGCCACACATTAAAAACATCAACAGTAACGCAAACTGATAAGCAAAAAAACAGATTTTAAGTAAATTTGTGATTCAGTGTTGGGCCACATTTGTAGCCATCCTGGGCCACAAGCAGTCAGCGGGCTGTGGGTTGGACACCCCTGCTAGAGGTCAAAGCATCCTGTATTCTTTCTTTTCTTCCTGAGTGGGGGAATGAGTGGGGGAACAGGGACTGACTGATAACAGCTGGTTTTACTGAATGACTGATTTGTATAATTGCTGAGGCTACTACGTACAAACAACACGGGGGGACTTGTATTTCTTGGTCTCTTCTGTCTTGAACAAGGTTTTAATGATTTCCTATTTTTTTAAAAAATATTTTATTTATTTTTAGAGAAAGGAGAAGGAAGGGAGAAAGAGAGGGAGAGAAACATCAATGTGTGGTTGCCTGTCATGTGCCCCCTGACTGGGGACCTGGCTTGCAACTGAGGCTTGTGCCCTGACTGGGAATCAAACCAGCGACCCTTTGGTTCATGGGCCGGTGCTCAATCCACTGAGCCACATCATCCAGGGCTAATTTCCTATTTTTTGACCTTTAGCTGTTCTGGTGCTTGTAAGGTCCCTTGGTCTAAAACCTGTGGGCCTCAGGCTGGCCAGCCAGGGGCTTCTTGTGGACTTTTTCTGCTTTCAGCTTATGGATGTATTCAAGAAAATCTGCTTTTTTCCCCCCTCTTAATTTATACATTCCCTTTGTCTTCAGGTATAGACTGTGGTAAGGGGGTGGTCAATTTTCATAGATTCACAGTATTTTCTGAATAGCAGAATCTCATCCTCCTCATGTAGGTTACTTCTCAGGCATTCTAGCACGGGCATAAGCATTCGCTTACCTATGCCTTATGCCTACCTGTAAAGTAGACAAAGGTATTTCTCCTGTATTGAGCTCAGGAATGGACAGTCACAGGCTTGCAGATGATCAGCCCATCTTTGATCAGCATCTGTATCTGCTAATGGAGGCTGGCACTGGTGATTTGATTGGTCTTATTAAGATCCAACCAGATCTTTTTGCCAGAGCACAACACACTGGAGGCAAGCCTCTTCGGGAGCCTGAGAAGACTCCTGCTGTGGCGGCAGGGAAGGATAGTTTCTTTCCATAGTCTAGAGGAATATATGCAGGTGTGGGGTATGTGCTAATAAAAAGGTTTAGTTTAGATGGGTATATGGTGGTATTTTCACTACTCTTGCTACACTGAACAATTTTACATTAAATATAACTAAATTTAAAATTTTACTTCTGGTTCCATATCATTAAAGTCAAAGTTTCTACATTATTAGACTAAATGTACCGAGATTCACTTAGACACCTCTTGTGATGATTAATTTTATGTGTCAGCTTGGCTTGGCAATGGTGACCAGGTATTTGTTCAAACATTATTTTGTATATTTCTGTGGAGGTGTTTTTTGATTGAGATTATACTCTATCATGTGGGTGGGCCTCACCTAATCAGTTGAAAGCCTAACTAGAATGAAGACTGACCACCGTGAGCAAAAGGAATTCAGCCAGAGGGCTGCCTTTGGATTCCAACTGAAGTTCTTCCTGAGTCTCTAGCCTGCTGGACTACCACTTCAGATCCTGCTTATGGATTATATGCACATATTCATGTATTTGCATATTTATTATATGTAACATATACTACATGTTATATATAATATAAAAATATACAATATAATTTATACATATATACGTATATATTGGGTTGGCCAAAATGTTCGTCTGGTTTTTCCATAAGAAGGTTCTAGTGGCACTTAGTTGTCTTTAACTTCATTTGAAACAATTTTGTTAGATTTTATTGTGATAGCTGTTATAACAGCATGAATTTTAAAAAACTTTAATCAAAACTGGTTAATTTTTGTGTAGCCATTTTAATATTCAAGATGGAAGAAAATAAGCATGTTTTAATATATTGTGCTTTGTTATTTCAAGAAAGGTAAGAATGCAGCTGAAACACAAAAATGATTTCTGCAGTGTATGGAGAAGGCGCTATGACTGATGGAACATGTCAAAAGTGGTTTGCAAAGTTTTGTGCTGGAAATTTCTCACTGGACAACGCTCCATGGTCAGGTAGACCCGTTGAAGTTGATAGCAATGAAATGGAGACATTAATTGAGAAAAATCAATGTTATTATCACATGAGAGATAGCCAATATACTCAGAATATCCAAATCAATAAAGTTAATGGTGAAAATAAAAAATGTCTTATTTTATGGAAAATCCACATGAAGTCTTTGGACAACCCAATACCATATACATGCATACATATAATATATACATACTATATAATTATATACATATATTACATAAAATTTCTAACATTAATTGTATTAAAATACAATTATATATACACCAGTATGCGCGCGCGCGCGCGCACACACACGCACACACACACACACCCTGTTTGTTCTGTTTCTCTGGAAGACTCTGCCTAGTATACTCCTTTGTAGCTTTGAGGACTACCATAATGCACTATCTAGATCTCATATCTGAAATCAACAATTCATTCTCCCAGCTGCTGCAAGTGACATCAGAAGACAGCCCTCAGCTGTCAGCTGTTTTTAGGGATTAAGTCATCCAGGAAAAAAACGTCCCGTCCAAGATCTTACCTCCTTCCAGGAGCAGCCTGTTCAATGACTGATCAGTGCAGAGGTGTAAAGGCTTAGCCCCTTTGACTCAATTCTGGAGAACTCCAATGACCTGTCACATGTGCACAGATGAGGCTTTCATTGGACTTGCAGTGCAGCCCATCTTCCCCCTCTGCCAAACGATAGTTCTTTCCTCCTTCTTCCAGAGGTGTTACTCCCAAGAATGTTCCCTAGTACATGGCCTGCATACTAAGATATGCATCTTAGACACCTCTTCTGGAAACATTCAGCCTGCAACAGTTGTTCTTTCTCTGCCCTGATTCCCTCTGAATTCCCTTTCTCCCTGCTCAGATCACTATGGAATATCTAATCAATCTGCCTTATAAACCAATATCCAGCCTGGAAATGGGTTGCCAAATTCCCCTTCCAGAATGCACCCCTAATTTCTATGGGTGATTTTCTTGAAGCTCTCCTTACTTAGCCTGGCAGGATGTTGCAAAACCTCCCTCTGCCATTCCCAGTGCTCCAGCAGTCCTCTGCATTTGCAATTTTCATGCTCATCACGCCTCCAAAATCATAGGCACACAGCCTCAGTGCTCCAAAGGGGTTTCTCACTTTGCTACACTCCATGGATGTACAGCTCAACAATCCAACAGAACAAGAAGACTCTGCTAAGGCATCTTGAGTCTCTAAGAATATTTCTCTTAGTGCTCTCCCTCTCTGGCTTGGTGGGATGCAACACCCTCCCCCATAGCACTTCGCTTTTTTATAAGGACTTGCTGAAAGAAGATTTGAGCATAAAATGATTTGAAGATTATTGTTAATTTTAGTCATTTATTGCATCCTTATTTTATGTGCACAACATTATTTACCTGACCTTTATCAGTATGCCTGACAAGTTTGGGAGATTTTGTCTCCATAGCTCTGCCTCTAATTGTCTGCTCCCCTTTGCATACAAAAATAAATCAACACAAAGCTCTACCACATTTAATAATAGTATGAAAACTGCTAGCAAGCTCTTCTTTTAGAGTTGTTTTACTCAAGGGCCCAGTTGTAATCATGACGCGTCATTGTAAGGTAGCTAGCCAAGGTTGGGGGGGGGGGCGAATTTTTTCCATGGGCCAGTGATCTCTATTCAAAGCTAAATGGCCCCTATCATCATTTAGAACACAGTGCAACCATTTAAGATAATTATTCATCTTATAAAACCTAGATCTTCTGCATCTCATTGAGCCCCAGAAGGAAGTGATTGCATGAATCCTTGGTAGAGTGTTTTTTGTGGAAGTAACTGAAATGAACTGGCTTACAGACATATACTATATACACCTCATGAAATTAAAACCCTCCACCTCCCAACCACCAGGCAGAAGTACATCCACTATCTATAGTAGGTATGCTTTAATGTTTAAACAAAGATAAAGTCACATAATGGTCTATCTTCCTCTAGTTTCAGTCTAGGGATTTTATCTCCTTCAATAACATGCTCTAATTGAGTTTTATCTCTCTGCTTTAAAAATGTCTTTGTGTTTAAATCTTTGATCATGTTTTGTATGTTCTTCCTTTTTTGAAGCTCATTTCAATGACACTATGCTTTAATCTTAAAATCTCTTGCTTAAAAATTCTCCACCTTACTGATTAGATTCCAAAGTTTCTCTCACTTGATCAGCCAAATGTATCCCAGTAGGCCACAGTCAAGTAGACAAGATCATTTAAGTACTTCTCAATTAGTCAAGAAACTTTTGATGCATCTTATTTAGTGTTCTCAATGAACAAAACATCTCAGAAATACTTTGAGGTCAAAGGGCACATTTAACATAATAGCTAGCCAAATTTTTACATAATTAGATCATGTGGGGATTTGGGTCATCTACTACTTTAGTTGCATATCATATGAGTAGCACTTGCTAAATTGTGACCCACTAAAACAGGAAACTAATTGAAAAAATGACCTGGGCACATCTGAAAAGGAAGCATGGAGGCTTTTGTCAGCATAAAATAATACAATTATAGTAGGCTAAAGTTGAGGGGAAAGAAGCTATACTCTTTGGAGGGGGTGAAAAAGGTAACTGACTACGTATTTTGGTGTGTTGGGTAAAGAGTATGTTTTCCATGATTACCATCAAACTTTCAGGAAGCATATAGAGCCGTTAGGTGAACAGCCATACTAGTCATGGCTGTGGGACAAAATAAAAGAAATATTGCGAAAGGCTAGGTTTAATGAAACTATCAATTGCAAAAAAATGCAATATGACTGTGTTTGAGTGGAGTTAGACACAACGTCTGCTCCAGTACTTACTAGCTAGATGATCTTGCCCGCAGTATTCACCTCTGTGCACTGGTTTACTCCTACACAAAGTGTGGTCAACAGTTTGCACTTTTGTAAAGATTGAATGAGAATGTGTATGCAAAAACAGTTCAAATAAATTTGAAGATATTTGAGCAGTAATTTTTGAGAATACGAGTGGTTGGAATTAGATTGAATTTCCAAGAGTGTTTTAAATCAAACAACCATGTAAGAATTTTCTAAAGTATCCAGGAGAAATCCAAGACCAGAAAGAAGCAAGATTCTAGTTTTCCCTGCATCTTCAATGATAATTTCTAGTGGCTCTTTTGGAAATTCATCTTCCTGAGGACCTCAAATTTGCCTCATCATCTGCCTTGAAAATTTCACTGTAGTCTTATGAGAATTGCATACAGAAGCATGTTAATATCTCCGAAATTCTTTGGAAGTTTGGGCAATTCAGTTTCATTCTAATTACCCCGTGAGAGAGTCATCGTCCCCGGAGACACAGGACCTGAAAGGCTGTACTGCGACTCTGACCTCACCACCTGTCACCAGAGGAGCACTCGCTCCACACTCCAGACAGGCATGCACAGAAACAGGGACAAAAATTAGTGCTGGCAAATCGTTTCTAATTGTTAAGTGTTTATTTTTCAACTTCTATGGTCTGCTTAGTCACTCAAGAGAATATGGTC
>VMDR010036163.1:0-10567 GCA_007922815.1 Macrotus californicus | reverse complement strand
ATACAGCGTTAAGAATCATAGACTATCGGTCACTTGTCTTTGACAAGGTAGAGGATTAAATCATGATTAATGTACTATCATTGTTTCTGTAGAAGGAGAAACAATTGCATGATCCTTTCTCTCCTCCCACTGATTTATAAAATAAGGAAATGTGAGCTGTGTTCTATTATTTCACACCTCACAGATCAAAAGTGGGCTTTGAAGATAGGATGGGTCTCTCCTTCTATAAACCCTCTTTGGCCGGCCTGTAGTTCACATCGTGGGCCTAAACAAATGATTGATATCCTTATTTTAGTGATTCACCCACAATAAAAAATAAAAAATCTATAGTTATGAACTTTGAATAGAGATATTTATAAAGATTTTCTCTCCCATAAGGTCAAAGATGTTGACAATTAAGTCATCAAGGCTTAATGTTGCTAAAAAAGAAGTGAGTAAATATGGTAGATGATGTTTTCTTGTTCTCTCAAAAGCAATTTAACTAGCTGATCATCAGCTCTCAAAAGTCAAAACAAGATAATTGGGCTGGAGGCAGAGCAAATTGACTCCTCGGACCAGTGTGCTTATTTACAAAATTACTTGATTCCTTTGTTCATTATAGGGAATATGTAAAATCAGCCAATGCTAGGAGATCATTGAGATGCAAATAATTGCTCTGATTAATTTTTTTGCTTCTGTCTTCAGTTTCATGGCTCAACTTTAGTCTTTTGTGTAGTAAAATAATTGGGTAGTATGTGCATAAAATAATTAAAATAAATCTAAGAGATCTTCTATCATTTGACACATGGAATGGAATTCTTCGTGTTCATTTTAGGGCAACGTGAGAATCCTATCATGAAAGTTGAATTATGGTCTTTAGGGGGAAACAGTTCCAATGTCCTAAACAAAATCAAATTAAATAACTTTTCTTCTCTTTTCAATGTCTCCAATCACTACAGTAAGATATAAGATGTCTTTATTTTCCCTACCCTAATTGGTTAGGTGAATGTCAACATTTATATTTTCTGCATTTGATTAATGTTATTACATCATTTTCAGGACCCCTTCCCTCCATCCCACCTCCCCAAAAACAAACAAACAAAAAAGAAAAAAAACCACAAAGTAATCTTAACAGTAAAACCGTGGAAGACATTTTAATCCTTCAGTGGGAAATAAAATATAGAACTAATATAGTATTCCATTATCAATTTATTATATTATGGAGAGCAATAAACAACTTCATCAGAACGTGTGCAACAATTAAACCTAATACCTGTTATTGGATATCTTAATATTAAAAGAAAAAGCAATACACTGGAGCAACCTCTAGACAGGATTAATAATTTCTAAATCAGACAGGGTGAGTATAACTAAAACCTGAACTATAAAAAGATCCTTGATATGTATTTATGTTTTTATTATAATCTTTGTTAATATAAGATCTATTATAATACAGATAAAAATGATTAGAATAGCAAGAAAGAATAAAAACACAATCCATTGCTTTATCAAATATGCATTATTTAAAAATGCACTATGTGCAGGAACATTAATGACAGAAATATCAAGATGAAAAATATAAAATATTGCTATCCAGGGACTCATGCATTGGGAAAGTGAAAAGTAAGCAAGCAAATTATAAGTCAGCATGGAAGGTTTACTAACATTACCCGCTAATCGAGTAATACAGGAGGCTAAAGGGGAAGCAAGTCATTCTGCTCAACAGTGTTGATATCATTATTACTCTGGTATTTTGGCTTGACAGAATCTGAAATTCTATTGCATTGGTCAGTTGATTTAAATAACTCGGATATCTGGTGTTTGTGTATTTCGTTAAAGATAAAATTGTATCTAGACAAAGAACATAGATTTACTATATTTCAAATTTCAGCACTTTATTTGCACTAGCACTGTAATTAGGTAGAAAGTTAAGAGTTGTGCTTTTAAAATATCTTTTTACCAATTCTGAAAAAAATGAATAGATTTATGTATTTTAGGAAATGCAAATTGCTTCACAGGAGAATTGGAGTGTATAAGTAGGACATGTTGTATTAGGTACTTTGTCTTTATATATGTGCATATTTATCAATATCTCCTCTGTGGCTGGCTAGTGAAGTTGTTTGGAAAACCATGTTAATAAGGTCAAATTCATGGATATGGGCTTTCCTCACTTTGTGCCATGGAAAAACATAGATTTTTTTCATGTCATCTAGTCTTCTTGCAAATATCTGCATCTGATCACAAGGAAAGGTACCTAAAATAAATCAATGCAAATCCATCAGCAGTGCTTACACCTGGCATTGAGTAAGTCACCCAGATAAACTTATTTGCAAACAAAATAGGATGAAAAGAATGTCCTACAAATGCTGAGTGCAATTTTTTTCAAAGTAATTTGCAAGCCATTTGAGGAGAAGGTGATGTATCATATTCTTCATGTCTCTTACATCCACTAAGTGATATTATACATCTCTACATATTTTTTGTTTTTGGACAAACAACTATAATACAATTCAAATATCTCTACTTCAAATGAACTGAAATAAATTGTGATCCACTTAAGACCTACATTTTTTGAGTCCACAGATGCAAAGTCACTTAAATGTATTTAAATATCAAAGAAATGAATTTGGGGGAATATAGCTGATTAAAAATTTAAAGCATATAAGGGTAAAAAAAATAGCAGTTGGAGGGGAAAGGAACAACTGATTCCTGTTAAAGTATGGCTTGAACAAAATGTTCTTTAGTGAGATGAGCTTTTTATTGTCGGTGTGATTTGTGTGTGTAAATATGGCAGTATAGCAATCTTGGTCACACAATCTTATTCTTTTATTATTGAAGCCACATTGTCACATGGAAAAACAAAACATGACAATTTAATTCATACTTGATTTATCTTTTGCCCTTTAATTTTTGTGTGTTCTTTAGTTATTTTTTTTTGCTTTATATCTCTATATTTCTATATTTCCATCTTTAAACTAAGAATAATACTTTATAGTAATAAATATGGAATATTAGTGTCTAGTTCTATCTTCAGACTTCTTTGTGCTTCAAAATTATCACCTATTTCTTTTTTTAAAGATTTTATTTTTATTTATTTTTAGAGAGAGAGAGGAAGGGAGGGGAAAGAGAGAGACAGACACTTGATTGTAATATACTTATCTGGGCTGTGTTTGAATCTTCAGTGTAGAATGTATGTAATTGCATTGAAAAGTGTGGACTCTGGAGGCCACCTGGCTTTTTGTGAATCTTAGTCACTTTATGAACTTGAAAAAATTAATGTTTCTGTCTCAGTGTTCTCATTTGTGAATAATGGAGTACAAAATTGAACCTACTTTGTTGGGTAATGTTTATAATTAAATATAAATTTAATACATGAGAAAATCTTGTATCACGTACTATTGTATGTAAGGGTGTACAAAACAATAGGAGAGCATTTGTTTCTGTTGTTTTTGGTTTATTTGCCTGGATGAAACTTTGTTTGCCTGAATGTCTTAAGCAAAATAACCCCTAAACATCTTGCCATATTTGATAGCATTGAGTTGCCCCTTCCTAGTTCCCTTCCTGGCACTTCTGTATGCAGAGGATAGAGATCCACTCAACTAATCCGGTAGAAAGGAGAAACTGACTGTAGAGTCTCCTTACCCGTATGAAATAATTTTTCTTTTTACTTTATTTTTATTGTTCACACTATTACTAGCCCCTTCTCCCCCTTTGGCCACCTCCACCCAGCCTCAGCACCCCCCGTCCCTCTGGCCATCACCATACTGTTGTCTGTGTCTATTGGTTATGCATATAAATTCTTTCCCCAATCCCTTCCCCTTCTTTCATCCAGTCCCCCTGCCTTTGTCTCCTCCGACAGCTGTCAGTCTGTTCCATGTTTCCTCACCTCTGTTTCTATTTTGCCATCAGTTTATTTTGTTCATTAGATTCCATATATAAGTGGAAATACCATATTCCATATGGCATTTGTCTTTCTGTCTGGCTTATTTCACTTATGACATGCTCCATTCCTGGATAATCTCCAGGTCCATCCATGCTGTCAGAAAAGATAAGAGTTCTATCTTTTTTATGGCTGTGTAGTATTCCATTGTGTAAATTTCCCACAGCTTATTTTACCCACTCATTCACTGATGGGCACTTGGGTTGTTTCCAGATCTTAGCTATTATATATAACACTACTATGCACATTGGTTATATTATTGCATATATTATTGCATACATTCATTTCAAATTCATATTTCTGAATTCTTAGGATATTTTCCCAGAAGGGGGATTGCTGGATCAAAATGCATTTCCATTTTTAATTTTTTGAAAAAACTCCCCACCATTTTCCACAGTGGCTGCAGCAGTCCACATTCCCACCACAGTGAACTAGGGTTTCCTTTTCTCCACATCCTCGCCAGCATTTGTTTGTTGATTTATTGATGATAGCCATTTTGACAGGTGTGTGGTGGTATCTCATTATGGTTTTAATTTGCATTTCTCTGATGATTAGTGAAGTTGAGCATTTTTTTCTTATTTCTATTGGCCATCTGTGTGTCTTCTTTGGAGAAGTGTCTATTCAGGTCTTTTGCGCATTTTAATTGGATTGTTTGTGTTTCTGTTGTTGAGTTTTATAAATTCTTTATGTATTTTGGAGATTAACCCCTTACAAGATATATCACTGGTGAATACATTCTTTCATGTAGTGGGTTCCTTTTTCATTTTTTGATAGTTTCTTTATTTTGTTTTTTATTGTCGTTTAGTTACAGTTGTCCCCATTTCCCCCCAGTACTCTTCCCTGCTCTACCCACTCCCACCTCCTACATTCAATCCTCCGCTCCCCATTGTCTTTGTCCATGGGTCCTCTGTACATGTTCCTTGACTTCACCCTTCTCTTTGGCTATGTAGAAGCTTTTTAGTTTGATGTAGTTCCATTTGTTTATCTTTTTTCTTTGTTTCCCTCACCCTACAAATTTGGAGGTATCACAATACCTGATATCAAACAATACTGTAAGGCCATTGTAGTCAAAACAGTCTGGTACTGGAAAAAGAACAGGCATATAGATCAATGGAACAGAACAGTGAGCCCAGAAATAAATCCATGCCTATATGATCAATTAATATTTGACAAAGGAGGCAAGAATGTACAATTGAATAAATACAATCTCTTCCACAACTTGTTTTGGGAAAATTCGACAGGGACATGACAAAAAAAAGAAACTAGACCACCAATTTGTACCATGCAGAAGAATAAACTTCAAATGGACAAGACTTAAATGTAAGTCATAAAACCATAAACATCCTAGAAGAAAACATAGGCAGTCAAATCCCATATGAAGCAATTTAGACTCTAGTATTTGGTAAATTACTCCTACTCTCAACTCAACAGTGCTACTGCCATTGCATCATCAGGAATCTGAAATATTGGACCTTTTCTTCCATGTACAATGGGGGAGCCCCCCAAAACCAGAATTATCTTCTGGTGGGTGGACACCTTATCATAAAGGCTTCCCCTGATACATGAGTGTTCTAGGAACCCATCTTTATCAGTGTACCAGCTGGGGTTGTTGTGAGAGGATGCATTCAGCCTCAATGATTTTTTTTTTTGAAGACTCTTTCAACACGTTTACCCATTTCATGATGAGGGATTTACCAGTGCATCAGCCCACAATGCACTGAGTGTTCAGCAGTTTTTGACCCAAAACTGCATGATCCTTGTGCCCTACCCTCCCTATTCACCTGCCATTTCCCTGAGTGACATATTTTTTTCCCCTGGATGTTAAAAGTCCTCAAAGGGAAACATTTTGTTGATATGGAAGAGGTGAACAAAAAGTGGCAGAAGCACTAAAAGGCATCAAAATTGATGAGTTTAAAAGCTGTTTTGAGCAGTGGCAAAAATGTCTCAGTAGGTGTATTGCATCAAATGGAGAGTACTTTGAAGGTGACTGAAGTTTAAACATGTTAGAATAAATACACAATTTTAAATAAAAAATTCAGCTTTTTCGGGGGGAGTTCCCCCTTATATGAATGAATCAGCTTTTGAAGACAACTTCAAACAAAAATCTCCATTTCATTTTTGTTATCAACATACACTATAATTCATAATGTAGCTGAGATCTCAAGAAAAATAAAAAACTTATTTATTATTTTTAATTGAACTATATATTTCTGGGTAAATAAGCCATTTATATAGAAAATAAGGAATTAGCATTATTCTTCCTAGAATAAGAAAATATTAGTGTACTATCAAATTAATATACTTTCTTGAAGTCCTTATTAGTTCCTCCTCTATTATGGTAAAGCTCAAATACTTAAAGCAAAATGTACTATTCATGATCTGCCCTCCCTACTATTCCAGAAATATTTTCTATCATCTCACATGCACCCTGTGTTCTAGACACAAAAAGTATTTGCACACCCTTTAGCATGCCGTTTATTCTTTGGCCTGCTGCACGACCTATTTCCACTGCCTGCACCTTCTCTTTCCACCCCTTCCTACTACTTTTACTTGCTAAAACTTACTTACAAAATACAGGTCATAATTTACTTCCTCTAAGAAACTTAGAGTCTGCATTACTGAATAAAGTCAACTTAGAAAGAGGCCTCTCAAGCAAAAACCAAGCACTTCTTTCTACCTACTGCTGTAGCTTCTGTTGTAATACAACAAATGATTGACATTCTTGCACAGCCATTTGCTTGAATGGGAGGCCCGATAGGCCAAAGGAATTTCTTAGCTGACTATTTAAGCTTTAATGTTATGCATGAAGTCAACACAGTAGGGACTAAAGAAATGTTGCTAAATAGCTCTATGTCCATTTTTGTTTTTCATAGTGGAAAGAGAAAAATGATTATTGAGAAATTAAAAAACTATGCATATTAAAAATTGGTTACATTTATTTATATGTTATTTATTATAGAATATTGGGGAATAATTCTCCACAGTTTATGCAAGCCATATGCTGCCAGACAGGGTCCATCCTGGAGTTCTGCCTCAGGCCAGCCTGTAGTGTGTGGGTTCTTGACTTCATGTAGTAAAGACCTCACAACACGAGTCCAGGTGATTTTGAGGGTACGTTTCTTAAAGCTGGAGAGAGTGAAACAAAGGGAAGGTTTAGAGTTGAAGAAGCAACAGGAGAGAGCCTTGTGCAGGGCTCTGCTTTGGCTCCCTAGAACTGTTATAAGATAGAAGTGAGCCAAGGCACGGCTGCTTTTAGTTCACTGGGAAGTCAGAGAAAAGGGGGCCTTGGAAACAGGACCAGGGGGTAAACCCAGGATGAGAAGCCACTGCCTGCTGCTGTTATGTTGCATCCCCTGGGGACCCTTAGAGTTCAGGAGGAAGTAAATGTTTTATCCCCAGAAGGGGCATGGGCGTGTTCTAGAGTGAGCCCATACATAGTCTTTGTCTTGAAGGTTTTCTTCTCTCTTCTGTGGGTGAGAATCTTAGGGGAGGGTTTCAGCAGAATATTCAGTAGCTTTTCAGGTTCATTTTTAATATGCTGATGCATCAAAGTGAGCATATGGGGGGTTTATTCTTTGGTCTGCATTACTGCTTTACTTTTATCTTAGGTCTGTCTGGCTTTAATGGGGTTTTTGTTTTTTGTTCCTCTGACTTCATCTCTCCTCGGGTTTAGCTGGTGCACATGCCACTCATTGGGTCTCTGTTCTCTATTTCCTAGACCATGGTGACCTAAGCTGGCATTCTCTGTTTAGGGAGGAGAGGTCTAAATCATTTGCTCTCAGGTGTCCTTGGTAAGGGCACATGAGGTCTTGTGATATATTAGCTGGTTGTAAATTGTTCAAATTATTGGGCTTTGTTTAATTTTCTTGTCTCAGTTTCCCTATTTGATTTGACCAGGAATTTGCCTAGCTTCTTACTATCCTGTCACACATGTACTCAGAATCTGTCATGTTTTTGTACATCCTGTGAGGCACCGACTGCCTTTGTTTTGACAATATTTTCAGGCATGTTTGTATAGCAAACGGCTTTGGAAGGTAAACAGTATATTTCTCTGTTCAGAGGACACGCTTATTTACTATTCGGTATAATACAGATAATGCCTCTCTTTATGGCAAAGGTCTGGGAAGCTAGTACCCACTATGAAAAACGTGGGTTCTCAAAAGGCAGGCTTCACATCCTATAATACAACTCATTGTGTATTCAGGTGTTACCTGGCCAACTTTTCCCTTCAGGTGCTATTAAAATGTATGACCTATATAAAAAGTATACTCTAAATTAAAATGTGTTTTATTTTTTTGTTAGTAAAAATAGTACTATAAGCTTGAAATATGAGGCCTGTCCAGAAAGTGTCCAGCCATATAATATGAAAAATAGAGACAGTTACTGAAGAAGATACAAGATATAAGAAACATTGTACATAGGACAATGATGCCTCAGTCCCCTTCAAAGCAGGCACTTTGGGATCTCACACAGTTCTCCCAGTCACCATCCACTGCCCTATCCAATTTTCCTGCTGTCATATCCACTGTCATATTTTCCAAAATCTCATTGACAGTCTGAAATGTCTTCCCTTTCAAAGGTGATATTACTTTTTGGGAAAGCCACAAGTCACAGGACACCAAATCTGGGCTGTGGGGGGCTGAGTCACCTGGGTGATTTGATGTTTCACCAAAAAACCTGCACGAGACATGATGCATGAGTGGGTGCATTATCATGGTGAAGCTGCAATTACCAGTTGTCCGTAGCTGAGGCCTTCTGAAACATATGAATAGTTTCATGGAGGAATTTTCCAGCTTAATGCAAAATGTGATGCAGATCTGTTGCTCTACTTGCTCAGTCATTTTGAATGTGAGGGCCACACAGTACACATGCTCACTCAACGGCGGCTACTGCCCCCACTGACTGGTACAGTGAAGTTGTCATTGTTCACTCATGCACGATCCAGTCCACTCTCCTTGGCTGCCAAGTTAAAGTCACACAAAACATTCTTGTTGTATTAATAATGGACATCTTCCAGACAGACTTCATAAGTTTCTGCAACTAAGAAAATCTACTCTCAGTTTTCCTGTCTCTCCTTCTCACTGTTCTTGCCCAAATAGTTACCAGCAATCTTTGCATTTGAATGTTGGTTTCCTCTTTCTTTGTTTTAATGGTTGTTTAGGAGAATATAATAATATAATTAGATATAAATGTTATCTTGCTAACTCCCCTAAACTTTTTTCCCTTTCTGATTAAAACCTAAATTGTTGATTCATATTTACTCTTACAAACATTCTTCCACCATCCCAGACATACACCAAATAACATCTAACAAGAAAAGGAAAAGAAATATAAATTGACAACCATAAAGTCTATCTTCTGTAACTGACATATGTGTTGTTACCTTCAAATATAAATATCATTTTATTTTAATAGTCACATAAATCCCATGAAGTTTTAGTAGTTATTCTCATTTTACAAACAAGGAAATTACGACTCAGTTGGCTGAACTGTCGTGCCACCCCTGAAAAAGAGCCCAGTAATTAATTATGTGGCAACCACCAGGATTAGTAGATCCTGACATCTGCCAAATAATTTCAAAAATTCCATCTTTATCTGCTACCTTAGGTTTTCTAACAAAAATTTCATTTCTTCTTTTCAGTTTATACTAGAAATATTTAGTTATTGTGTCCAACTCCTCTACTAGAATGTATTTTCCTCTCTCTCTTCTTATATTCTCTTTTTTCTTCACTCCTTTGTTCTTGTGTAAACAGTTTATATTTGAAATATAATATATGCATGGGCCATATCAGTATTATGCAAGCTACAGAGGTATTATAAGTGTTCAGCAGAACATTTTCAAAAATGGACGTATTATAAAAATTTCAAGTTGCCAACTTTTCTTGAAGATTGACAGGGTCTGACAACACTGCATGACATAATCTATTAGATTAAACCTTGCAGTCCTCTTAAACAGGGCGCTCTGAAGTGTGCAATAGACTAGGTTGTCTCCTTTGTTTCACATGTGGATGCTTCCCCATTTATGTTACAGGCCAGGACCCACAGGCATTTGAATTTGTAATGCCTGTTGTAGATAGCATTAGTTTGCTGCACAGATGGCGAGGCACAATTGCCCTGTGCCAAGAAATGATTAAGGCACATAGAATTGTTTCATTTCAGAGATTTCTGGTTCCAATGGAATAAAACTCCCACTTTATAGGGCACTAAGTAGTAGGAAAATAGTTTAGTATAGTGTAAGAAATGATACTGTTTAACAGTCTGGTTTTAGTAAACTTCTGAAGAAATATTGTGGGATTTATTTTTCTGGCAAACACCTCAGTAAAAAATGTATATATTGTCTGAGATTTACCTAATAAGAATTTGACAAGTCATTTCTCTTTTGGTGGGAATTTATTGTTTAAAACACAGCAAATGCTCTATAATTAATTATTAATTTTTTTTACTTATGGTCATTAAAATACTAGAGAATGTAATTCTAGAAAAAAATGATCCAAATGTGATCTATTAAATTACTGAAAATATTCATCGCCATAGAATAGAAATTTATCAGCAAATCAATGCAAACCTAAGGAGATCAATATATAACAGCAGTGAGATCAATGGGGAAAGATGATCTATTCAGTGACAATACTGGGCTTACCAATATGA
>VMDR010036162.1:0-10569 GCA_007922815.1 Macrotus californicus | reverse complement strand
AGTGTTGTCGGTAACCTTAAGAAGGAAAGCATTTACTGTACCCATAATTGAAGTGCGTGGTAGAATAAACAACCTCTAAGGGAAGCAGGCAAACCTCAAAAGCAGGCTGGCTAGATGGAAAACTCAGAGGTCTGACCAGAAAGACCACTTTTGCACTTTTGAACTCCTCACCAATGGGAGTTCTGTTTTCCCGCAGCTCCACACCTGGCCAGTGTCATGAGACCTGGAGAGGGCGCTAGCTGGTGAGCGTTAACGAGAGAGAGAGAGTACACGATGCAGTAACCGTCGTTTCATCCTCTGTGTGTGCATTTCAGGGATTAAACTGACTATAGCCATTATGTCTGTTTTGATTTATTTTGACATTAATACTTTCTATTTCGATTGATATAAACTGGCATCTTTATTTGATAATATTTAAATAATCTGATATCTTGTAGTGAACCATTCCCTGGCCTTTTCAATATGGCTGACCTCCTCCATTCTGTGCCTCGAGATAAGATGAACTGCTTCAAGCTATTTACTGTTATTTAAAACTAGACCCAGTCTCCTGTTTTTTGCTCTCTGTGTAACATTTGATATCTGTTTTCCACCTTTTTGGTCAGATGACTTATTCAGTTTCCCTTTCTGGCTGATTGGACTACATATAATTCCCCCTTCACCTTTGGATCGGTATATGCCCTGAGGTTAATACCTACCCTAGAGTCTTAAATGAGAACTGCCTTCCTTTAATTCGGCCCTCTGTGATAGCACCGCTTCTCACTCCCGTCTCCTCACATAATTCTCTGATTTATCATGATTGACTGCAATCAAATCATGATTTCCAAAATAGACTTTCAGGAGGTAGGCCTGTAGAGATGATTAAAAGGCCTCATATAAAAATGTGTGAATGTAAGGTTTTTACTTGGGGTGTTTTGTGGGCACCTTTCATCAGGTTTTTAACTCTGTGTGATGAAATGCAAATGCCTGCCTGCTTACAGACAAAAGCCTTATTAAATTCAAGTGCAGTGACTCGTGATTTTGCTGAATGGTGACTCATGGTGGCCTAGTGGACACCTCACTGCTGAGGGGGTCCCAGGCTGGATTTGCTAGGAGTGAGAGTAAGTCATTCTACATTGTAAAGGATAGTTTACTTTCTAGTTTTGAATTTCCTCTCTGAACTATTTTATTATCTCTGGCCTAACTAAAAACATTTTAAACTCTCCCTATCACCAATGTATTGAAGTTCAAAACTTAAATCCCTTTGGCCTGTTTGTGGTTTCACTTGATCCACCTCTCCTAGGACTTTGGCCAGCATGATGCTCTGTAAACACCGGGTAGCACAAATAGTGTCCACACTGTGATATTTCTTCAAGTGTGTATTCTCACAGCCACCATCTGGCATGTTCCACTGGTAACAGGGCCCCACACAAATGTCTCTCTTTGCATTAGGGCTTCTCTCAACACCTTGGCCAGCAATAAACTCCTATCTCAGAGCACATTATGGCTTTCTGTAGCCCTTAGCATATTTTACTTTTGTTCTGTGGTTATTTCTGTGTATGCTCTCTCCTCTCAGGGACAGGAGATGTAACATATTGTATTGCAAATAGTTTGTTGAACAAAGTATGATCTCAGTCAATATTTAGGGAAGGAATAATTGCATTCTGAGTAAACATTTTGGAACAAAGCGTTTTAGAATTAGTGTAAAATTAAATTCCACCTGCACTTTCTTGCAAGCTCAGATAGTTTTAGGCTTAAATTTTGTACTTGCCTTTGCCAACTCCCTTTATTCTGATAAACACTACAGGATCATGATGTGTGTGCTAGCTTTATCTATTATATACTTCCTCTATCCACCTATTAACCCTGCATGAAGTACTTGAATTTGAATTTCTAACGGCAATTAATAAGAAATTTTGAGGTTAAATTATATATGTGTGTGTGTATATATATATTCATATATCAGATTGCAAGCTATGTGTTTTATAGAATACTCTCACAGTATTTGCCCTTGCAGTTTAAAAGGATTATTTAAGAATTATGAGAAGGAGGAATTAAAAGATTTATAGTATAGCATGGCAAAGAAGTATTTCCTTAGTAACTGAAATCAAAGTTATGCAAAGACACCAGGAACTCAAACTTACTCTGAAATCTCTGCCTGTAAGCCAATTAGATTTGAAAAAATACAATGGAACTCTGCCAAAGCGAGTGGGACTCGCAGGGAAACAGGTTAGACGTGCATGGGCATGCACGGTACAGGAGGGTTCAGAGAGCAAAGAAAGTTAGCCTTTGATTTTTTTCAAGGTCACTTTGCAAATTTATCTAATTAAACTTTTATTTCCATAGTCGAGATACCTCTCAGAAAAAAATATTGTTTTGTTGTCAAAGCAAGAGTCTGAAAGTAGAGTTGTGAGCAGGATAGTTGGCAAGCTGGTCCTTCCTCCAACACCAGCCTACAAGCACCATCCTACAACAGGAGTGACTATTTGCCATACAACCAAAGCATTTGGTTGTCTTGAGGCACTTGGGTCAGAAGACTAGGGATGGCAGACTTCCAGCCAAGAGTCACGTTCCTCTCTAAGCAGATGACATCTTTTTTTTTTTTTTTTGGACAGCATTATTTTTGTCACGAAAACTACAGCCCAGGAAGGAATGGATTGTTAGACTTGGCCACTCCAGGATAAAACCTCTCCTAAAATTAAAGCAGAGAAAGAGCTATGAAGGATGGTTTACCAGCTGATCAATGAAGGCAGGGGCAGCAGGCAGTTGCTTTGGCGTTGTGAAAATTATAGCTCAGGTGGAACTGAAATATATCTCCAGAATAACTGTTTTTCTCCCTTTCCCTTTTTCTCTTTCTTCCACAATGTTGTTCTTCCCTGTCTCTCACTCTCAGTCCCAGGGATTCTGTTGAACATCAGTAGTATTCTCGTGATTTTGATTACACTATTTCTCTCCGACATTCTGTCTAATCACTTCATTCTTGTAATTTTTCTTCCACTTTTTAAAAATAATTTTAATTGTTATTCTGTTACACTTGTCCCCATTTTTCCCCTTTTCCCTCCCCCGCCCATCTCCCCCCAACCCCTGCCTGCTCCCACAGTTAATTCCCACACTGTTGTCCGTGTCTGTGGGTCATTCATACACGTTCCTGACTAGGCCCTTCCCCTCCTTTCCACCATTATTCCCCTCCCCCTTCCCCTCTGGCCACTGTCAGTCTGTTCCACATTTCCATGCCTGTGGTTCTATTTTGTTCTTTAGTTTATTTTGTTCATTAGATTCCTCTTATAGGTAAGATCATATGGTATTTGTCTTAGGAATAAAACAGATTTTTTTCCTTGAGGTAAAATGTCAATGCTTTTTACAGCAAGCCTTCCATTTTTCACTTCCTTTGCCCATTCTCAGCCTTCACCTCAGTATCCTTTCTAGAAAGGTGGAGAACCAACCCTTTGTTGCCATACCGATTGCTGTCCATCAGCTTTGGAGTCAGAAGGCTCTGGTAGTTGCGACCTGATCCAGTCAGGGTTCCCTAGTCCATGATTAGGATGTGAAATCTCAGTTTGGTTACTGCAGAAGAGATTGACTTGATTTCATGATCTGTTTGTCATTCATGAAAAGTAAAAGCAAGGTTTTTCAAGCCTCTGACTTGTGAACCTGGAAACCTAACTTGCACAGCTAATGAAAATGAACAATAAATACAGGGTCTGGCACACATAATGCCCCTTTTTATTACAAAGTCTTTTATTACAAAACCATAAGCGTGTAATTCTGTGACATAACACTATCACACTCAAGCACACCATATGACATTTTAGGTGAAATGTTCAAATGAAAACTATACATTATTACACCCATATTGTTACCCTACCAACCACACTTACGCAGGCGTTACTTCTTCTGGACCCTGTATTTTGTCACAAATATTCCAAGAGAATGTGCTCATTTGCACAAGGGAAGGTGGTTTTATCTTTATAGCTCCAGTTTTCTTGACATCTAGTAGGCCTTTAGTAAGGCTTGTTGAAAAGAATACATGTGTGAGCTTGGGTATTTCATTTATTTCTCTACACCTCGCCTTTCTCACCTACAAAATGAGGACATGGAATCAGATCAAATATCATTTATTGTCCTGATGTATTCTCTCATCTGTTCATCCATATAGCTTCTGCAAATATATACTGAAAGCCAACCATTTGTGGTCCCCATGCTCAAAATGTTTTCATGACAACTTAGGGGAGATATTTTTGAATACTTTATAGCACAATTAAATCACCTTAGGAGTAACAGATGGGTTTATTCTTTTATATATTCACAGTGCATTATAAAATAACAATGAAGGTTTTGTCATGGGCTTTGATCAGCCCATACAGTCTCTTTTAATGCTCTGAGGTGCTCAGGGTAAGGACTTACTGCAGACATGGTTTGGGGGCGCTGTGGGTAGTGGCACAGCATCCCCACCATGATCCCCAGGACCTGCAGAGCCCAGCACCTGTTCATCCATCTAAGTAGTCCCGAGGATAAATTTTGACCAATTCATCCTCGAGGCTACTCCAGCCGCTTTCCCTTCACCTTCCTAACTACCTTTTAACTAAAGGTTTCATCTGGTAGAAGTAATTTCTTAAGACGTTGGTCATTACTCACCAACTCTCTGATAGATATAAGAAATTTATTTTTATTGTGGTGAAGCCAGTCTATAAAAAGCAAGGTCATTAGCGCTGCTTAATTAAAGAAAAAGAGTTTAATTAATTAAAGAATAAGTTTAACCCCAGATCAGCTGTAGTCTCAGAGGGCCACACAGAGGGAGTAATTAGGAAGTTGGCTTTTATTTCTCTACTCCAAGTCTCAAGTCAGTTTTTTTTCCCCAATAGCAAAGTGGAGAACAACTGATCTTGAACAGCCCAGACACTTGATAAGATTAACTAAGGGGAAAAAATCCATTAATCTGATTACTTTACCTTTAGTGCATTAAAGGGTTCACATTCCCAAGGTTCCCTACATTTTAATGATTCCAATAGCATTTCCATCTGAAAATATCAAAGAATTTCACAAATGCATGCAGTCGCACATAGGCTTCAAAGCAAGTTCTTTTATTCCTTTTTATTTCCGGTGATAAAGTGGAGACAAAGAAAGGTTAACAAATATTTTCAACTATCAAAGGCTGTTTGGTGATAAATGAAGAATATAGGTGACCTTTTGTTTGGCTCATCACTCAAATAGTTAGTCAACACTTTACACACCTGGGGTAGACCAATTCCCCTGATAATGTGTGTATGACTCTTCAGGGACATATTTTAATATAAAAATGTAGAAAAATATTCCTAGACTAATATTTCAGAAAATAATAGCAGCATAGATAATGTGCTCTGAATTACAATTTTGTGTATTATATTCTAGACTGAATTGAGCAAATGGAGAAAATTTTGTTTTTCCTTCTCCAAATGGATTTAGTACAAAGTGTGTTATTATCTTTGCATGGTTTTCATTTTACAAATAGGACAGATTACTGTATGTTAGCCAGTGGAATGCAGATTTCAAATGGTGCAAAGGCTGCTCATTTACTTATTTTTCCTACTCAGATAAACTCCCTCACACAGAACCATCTTTCTTTTTCTCTCCCCAGGATACCATTCTTATTCCTCCCATTTTCAAAAAAGTTGCTTTCTCCCAGTGCTGTCTGTAACCTTTCCCCCTTCCTGCCCAGGGAATCTTCGACACACAATCAATTAATCCATTTCTATGGAGCCCCAGTTTTGAAACCAAGACTATGCCAGGTGCTGAGGGAATCCTCAGGAAGAAGGACACCCAGTCTCTCCCTCAAGTGGCTCACACCCCAAATGAGCTTTAAAGAACACTGGAGAAGCTATAAGAAACCAATGAGGTGCTGAATTGTAAATTACCAATAAGAGCAATGAGCATTCAGAGACGGGGAAAGGTCAGCACTACAGGTGATGGCTATCCCCCCTCAACTCAATGGCATGTATGATCTGCCTTTTCTTAGCACATCAGACAGAGTTGACAGATACCTCTTTGTGAATAGTACCTTTGATTTCATTGTATTGGAACTTCTTGGAGCCCATTTCATATCTTTACACCTTTTGTCTTTAGCACTATTTCAGGCACTGGGCATCCGTCAGTATTCATGGGTAAGGTTTCCTTGAGGGAAACATTGAAAGATGACCCAGGATTCAGGTTGACTGGCGAAGGCATCCTGGAGCCCTGGGACTACAAGCACAAGGCTTGGTGATGGAGCCGAGTGAGATGAGGATCTACAACGGCGGTGGGGGGTGGGGGGTGGTGGGGGCGGCGGGGGGGCGCGGAGTCCAGGCCACCGTGTATTGTGTCAGTTTATTCCAAATGGAAGGGAGACAATCCAGTCAGTCTTTCCACCACTCATCACTTAGGTGCACTCTGAAACACCTGCCTGTGCCCAACATCTATTGGTGGTTGTAGTGACAAGCCAAAACAATGCATCTTAAAATCATTTCAGAAATGTAAAAGCCCTTTGTAAAGGTGATAATAATTCTTACAGTTATTATTCTGTTTCTAGTCATGTCTCTGCTCGGAGTGCCAAAATTTCAATGGCAGATGAAAACAGGTCTGGTTATATGTGACAAGATGAATGTTATATCACCAGGTGAGATCTTAATTTGCCTAAGAAGTATTTTCATTCAGGAGTCCTCATAATATTCAGAGAATTTGTCATATAGGACATTTTATTAATCTTGCACATTAGCAACATGTGGCCTTTGTATATATGCGCACAGCCTTCCTTCACTTGTTGTTATAATTCTCATAATTTAAAAAAACAATGATGATGGATTCTGAAAACTTTAGTTTTTTGGCTGTAATCTGTTCAGACATCAATTACCAGAATGCAAAAGCAGTGGCCTAGGTAACTGAAGGTTATTCTTTTGCTTTGGACTTTTCAGCACTGTGAACTACACGTATTGCATGCTTTCTCTATGTCGGGCACATTTGCTTCTCCCCAAAACCCTGTGAGGTAGCTGTTCATGTCTGGATTATTTTAAGGAGAAAGACTCAGAGAGGATAGAAAATGTATCCCAGGTTGCACTTGAGCCAGGAGTCCCCAGGCGTAATCCAGCGTTCTTCCTTCTGCTCCACCACAGGGCACTTTCATTAGAATGAGACAGCTAGTGCCACGTCTCAGGCTCACCTTCCCTTGACTTACTCTGAGTCCCACACCACCATCACCACGAGATGCTGTGACTGAGGACAGTGTGCAAATCGCAATCCTTTTATTATTAAATGTATTGAGGTAACACTGGTTCATAACAGTATATAAATGTCTCATGTACAACTTATAATTCAGTATCTGGCTATTCTATTGTCTGGTCACCACCAAAATTCCCGTTTCCTTCCATTAGCATATTGCTGATCCACCTTTACACAATTTGCCCTCCCTGTACCCTCCATCCAGCCTGGTAACCACCATTCTGTTGTCTGTACCCATGAATTTGTTTTGTTTTGTTAGTTTTGTTTTTTAACTTTTTTGTTTTATATTCTATGTATCAGTGAAATCATATTGTTTTTGTCCTTTTCTGTGTGACTTATTTCACTTAGCATATTACCCTCAAGATCTGTCGATGTTGTCACAAATGGCAATATTTCTTTCTAATGGCTGGAGGTAAATCACATAATCTTCTAGTTAAAGAGAATTGAACCTGAATCATGAGTTTTATAAATAAGTATTTTAAAATGCATTCATTTTGTGAGGTTCTTTCTGTTTACTCTCCTGGTGCATACAGGCCAAAGTTCTGGCGGAATTTGAATGTGGGAGTTCATTTATATTACGCTGCTTTCAACTCATTTTTCAAAAGCTGTAACAAGCCTTGCCAATGCTGCTCACTTCAAATGAGTGTGATTACTGGTTAATCAGAACAGTTAGTGTGAGTGAATGGATGTTGTAATGGGAATAATTATAAATGCTTCCTCCTTGGTCCCCTTGCAAACAAGCTGGCTCAGCCAGCTTAATGAGGTTTCCCTGAAGTGTTTACAAATTTTAAATAATTAAAATTAAATTGAATTGGAGTCCTTTGTAATTATAACTGCAATTACATCATTATCATGCAGACAATTGAAAGGGGATGGGATAGATGAGTTCTTTCATGTTTAAAGTCAAAATAATTATTTTGAAAAATGATATTTTTAAGTTTCTCATTTCAGTTAACCATAGAAACAGAGAAGGGTGTAAGGGCACTAAATGGTAATGGAAAAAACTACAATAAAATTAAATAAAAAATAATAATATAAAAAATAAAGCTGGTTTTAAAAAGGGAAAAAAAAAAGAGAGTTCATAATCCAGGACAACTTTTTTCATTGTGTTTTCAAACATATACAAATTGGATTCACTTCATAGGGAAGGTTTTTGGGATCGCCATCAATCATGGCAGCCTTAGTGAATATTAAGAAGTCATGACAAAGCACTGGTCTGGTGTGAGCAGGGACTAGATTTCATGGGAGTAGGGTGCAGAGAGCTGCTGAGACTGTTCAAAGAGAGGTTTTTGAAAATTGCCTAACACAGCACTGTTTCTAATTTGGCCCTTAATAAAAAGAAACTTTGGATTGTTGAAAACAAAGCGTACCCATCAAGTTTACATTGCAGGCATGAAATTAGCTGGAAGATGAGAGCAGAGTACAATGTGCAATCATCATGGCCAGCTGAAGCAGTCAGAAACAGAGTAATTGAATTTACTGAGGACAAGCGCAGACTAGTGCACTTTAAGTGTATCTCTGTGGTCAAAGAGGGGAACGAGGGCAAACAACTCTGAGATTTTTCTTCGGCATGAATTATTTTGATAAGTCAACTTATCAACTTCCTTGTGTTAGCAGTGGTGTTGCTCTTGGTTCTTGACTTCATGCAGGAAAGATTTCACAATATGAATCCAGGTGATTTTTTTTTATCCTTACCTGAGGAAAATTTTTCATTGTTTTTAGAGACAGAAGAAGGGAGAGAGAGGGAGAGAGGGAGGGAGAAAGAAAAAGACATTGATTGGATGCTTCCCACATGCACCCTAACCAGGAACCAAACCCACAGCTTAGACATGTGCCCTGAACAGGGACCAAACACAACCTTCCAGTTTACAGGATGATGCTCCAACCAGCTGAGCCGCACTGGCTAGGCCAAGTCCAGGTGATTTTGAGAGCATGTTTGTTAAAGCTGGGGACAGTGAAACAAAGGAAGAGCTTACGATAGAAGAGGCAAGATCATAGCAACAGGAGTGAGCCTAGGTGTAGCTCCCTTGGGCCTTTGGAAACAGGAGGAAGAGGCAAGCCCAGGTGTGGCTGCCTTGGCCCTTTAGAAGGAAAGTCACAGAGTAAGAAGTGAGCGAGCCAGCTGGACTGTGTGCACTGAAAAAACAAGTTACAGAGGCAGAAGAAGGACCCACAGACAAAGAAGGCAAACATACATGCCTTAGAAAAGAAGGGGAAAGCGTGGGTGTGCTGTAGAGAGAGAGCACACATTGGGTCCTTTGCCTTAGGGCTTTTTATTTGCCTTAAGGCAGGGATTTTAGGGAACATTTCAGGGGAAGATCTCAATAGAATACTTATCATCTTTCAAGGTATGTCTTTTAATATGCTGATTCATCAAAATGAACATGTAGGGTCAGGGTCATGGTCTCTACTGACTGGTCAGCACTGGGGTAGGGGATCACTGGCCATTAAATTTGGTCCTGATGTCGACCATGGCATTGCTTTGTCTGGCTTTGCTGCTTTTCTGGCCCTGGAGCTGAAACACAACTGGGACCTAGCTATTACCTCTAGGTAATATTACCTAGATATTACCTCTAGTTTTTTTGACCAAAACTCTGTCTCTGTGGTCAACAGTTCCAAGGATTTGTTCCTAAGATTCCTTGATGCTGATGTGAACCTCATCGTCCTGAGGACTTAATGCTTAGGGTAGTGGTCATGCAAGGGAGAGGGAGGAAGGTGAGTTGGGTTATGCTGTATGAGGCCAGTTGGAATTAGCTATCTGTCTCAGTTTCTCCATTCCACTTGCCAGTGAATTTTCTTAGCTTCTGACTAACCTGTGTCTCTTGGATTGTGGAAATGAAGCCAACAGGATAGGCAGGTACAAAGATGCTAGGTGATGCTAACAACAAAATGAGCAATGTGTTCTCCCAACTCTTTGTGTTTCCTCTCCCCTGGAGAAAACTCATGCCAATGTTTCCATTTCCAGAAATCCATTCTTAATTTTTTATGAAATCAAGTAAATAGTTTGCAAATCTTTGCCAGTTGCTTTATATTGTTTTTAAATGATTTCTAAGGGGCTAGGTAGTTTCTCTCTCCCCAGTAAAATGCAAAATTCCATTGGAGGGTCTCTACTTTTGAAGTATTCATTTGTTGTAAAAATTTTAAATTTTCTAAAAGAATTTACATCTTTAGAAAATTATTTAATAAAATATACTTGATGATTTTTTTCATTTAGGTATTTAAAAATATTCAATAATATTTTGGTTCAAAATTGCATAAAGCATAATATAATGAACACTTATCATCTCAATACTCAGATTAAGTAACAATATTAGTTATGGTCATCTCTGAATTTCTCCTTGATCCAACTCTCCTTCCAATCCTAGA